>BMAV01007196.1:14969-32788 GCA_019973955.1 Trichonephila inaurata madagascariensis
CTAGGTGTGGTCCAGGTGGGCGCCGTGCCTGGTTTTTGCTAGATGACTGGCGCACTGCTTCCCTTGGACGTGGTGGGTGGGAGCGAGCCAGGATGAAGTTTGTTTTGTGCTTATGGGTCCGGTGCAGCTATGCCTGGGTAGGGGTCTTGTTTTACCCAACTTAAACATTAGTGATATTACTAAACATTCAGGATTTTTAATTTTATCTCTGCCAAACAATGATATGATGAATGTGAGTGAGTATAGGTTTTTATGGCACAAGACCCAATTTAGGCCAAGCTGTGCCAAACAGCTTTGAATATTTCAAAAGTATAAAATTGCTAGGTAAATAATAAAATATCAAATCTTCAAATGTGTATAAAAGTCAGTTTTTTAAAAATAAAAGTAAATAGGTTTCGGTGGAGATTTCCCCCACCAAGTCCACTAAGTATGAAAAAGTCAGTCTATGTTAATACACGATAATTTACTTCATCTTCAAACATGTCCTCTTCATCTGATATGTTTTGCATAAGAGTATTTTTTTTAGGCTTTTATGGTGCCACGTTATTTTAATTGCATTAGATATTATTTCAGGAGGACGATTTTTTTTATGAGGTTTTAAAGGTTTTTTTCTGGCTGCAAAATTTTGGGGTGCAATGGCTGCCACTTTAGAACGTATATTGGTTTTTGAAATGTGAAGGCGAGGGGTATTGTTTTTGTATATTTGCTGGAAAATTCTTTCTTGATTTTTTAACTATTGTCTGTTCGGACATTTGTATTAAATGTAGGAATAGGTGGCTGAGATTCTGATATTGTAGAAGTGGAAGGTAATTGGTGTGCTCGAGTGGAAGAAGATGATGTGGAAACTGTAGGAACAGATGTAGATATATTTTGTTTCGAGAGAGATGCAGCTGGTTGAAGTAATTTTAAAGGTGGACATACTATTTTCATAATATTTTCATCTGTTTGTGTTGAACTGTTTATAGTAGAGGATTTGGTAGCCTGAGCGTAAGTTTTAGATAATTGTGGAACTATTAATTTTTGAGCTTCTAAGATATATTTCTATTGGTTTTAACTTACTGTATTTGTATTTCAGTTTTCCATTTCGGACATAATGTCCAACAGAAGCACATCTGGAGCATGTTACATTTCCGCGACAAACAGTTAGTGAGTGTCCGAACCTCTGACACCTAAGGCAGCGCAGAGGATTCAGTACGTATGGACAGATTTTACAATTTAAATAACTTGATTTTATATTAGAAGTTTTGGGCTATTTAAACTCAGAATTAAGTGTTAAGAAGGAATTAATGTTGCTTCTTTTTTTATTGTAAGTCTTCTGATCTGAATCGCCCCCTCAGGGGGCTCACCTTCTTTAGGTGAGTAGGGGTGTCACAATCCCGAGGTACCCTAGTGATCTTTTCCTATTTCCCAAAGGGTTTACTGTCTGTGGTAAACACGGGCTTCACGAACCCGGGGTTACCCTAGTGATCCTTCTCTATTTTCGACCCTCTTCCTCATTCAATTTTCTCTACTTCCTTTCCTGTCTAGACCACAATTACAACTTTTTAGAAATACTTGATTATATTCTAAATTTATTTCTAATGATTGGATTATTTTTCGTTATTATTAACAACTTTCGATTGTGTTTTCTTTTTGTAATGCGTTAATTTGGTTTTGTTATTTATTTTTTCTCTTATGTTTTCGTCGTTTGCATTAGTTTTACTAATACCGTTGGTTTTCCGACCCGCATGTTTGCCATGTGCGGCGTCCCGTAAGGAGGAAAATGGTGTTCTGGGGATACTTTGCGTTCCCTTTGGCCCACACTTCACTGTAGACAGGTGGCCGGAGTGAGCCCGCTCATGTCAATCGGCTGGTGGTACCTCTTTTCGGTGTTCCCGAAGAGACACTGCTGTAGGGTTAGTGCTGCAGATAAGGGGTGGCGGGTTTACCCGTTGGGTCCTCACCCTGATGCTGTAGCATTATATTCTGGGTGTACTCCAGGTAAGTGCCGTGCCTGGTTTTTGCTAGATGACCGGCACACTTCCTCCCTTGTTGGACTCCATGGTGGATGGAGGCACATCAGAACGAAGTTGTTTACACGTACTTATGGATCCAGTGCTGCTGTGCCCGGGTAAAGGCCTCGTATTACCCACTCTCAACATTGATACTGTTTCTGCACATACTCGATTTTTAATCTACAATACAAGGATCTTTAATACAAGGAACAAGCGTCAAACCAAAATCTCTAAAAAAATTACGGTCTGGTGATTTGCTTGTTGAAACATCATCTGCTTTTCAGACAAAATCTTTCTTGTTAACCAAAACATTTTTATACTGTCCATTAACTGTAAATCCTCATAGATCCTTAAATTCTTGCTGTGGTGCTATATCCGAAACAGATCTTTTGTGCGCCTCCGAAGCAAAAATCTTCGTAGGACTTTCTGACCAAGAGTCAGAATTAAAATAAAAAAAGACTCGTCACTATCCCCAACGAAGCATTTAATATTAACTTTTAATAGCCCAAAACTACAATAAAAGCTGGATATCTTAATTGTAAAATACGCCCTTACATTCCAAATCCTCTGCGCTGCTCTAAAGGCCAGAGGTTCGGTCATTCTCAAACTTCCTGCCGCGGACAATTAACATGTTCTTGGTGTGCATTCTTCTTGGTAGGGCATTCTTCTACAGATTGTACCCTGAAATCAAAATGCATTAACTGTTCACAGCTTCATTCCACCGGTTCCAAACTTTGTCCAAAATGGAAAACTGAAAAACAAATACAAGAAATTAAAACCAATAAAAACGTATCTTATTTTGAAGCACGCAAATTAATAGTTCCTCAGTTAACCAAAACAAATGCTCAGGCTACTAAACCCTCAACTACATCCACAACTACCTAAACAGATCCAAACATAATCTGCCCACCTTTACAATGTCTGAAACCAGTATCTTCTGCAAATCCGATGCCAAGTACCACGTCTTCGGTGTCTACCATCTCCACGTCATCTTCATCCACTCAAGCACATCTACTTTCTTCCACATCTGCAGCAATACCAACAATACAAAGCGAGTCTTTGTTACCAATAACCATTCCTACTACTACTACTTCCCCTAGCAATAGCCTAAGTACTTCTGCTTCATGGTTATCAACTGAAATACCTGCAGTTCTTACAACTTCTAATAAATTTGCCGCATTGTCAACTGAAGTTCAACCATCAGTTTCCTTATCTGAGTTTGCAGCTACTACATCCAATAAGGAACGTTTTAACACATCCCAAATTCCAAAGTGATTAAAACAAAACTCAAAAAATAGAAAAAGGCGTGCAAAAGAACAAAAGGCAGAAATAGAAATTAAAATGACACCTCACACACCTAAGAAAAGCTATGTTCATCATACCTCAGAAGACGAGGATATGATTGTGTACGATGTAGATGAGGATGAACATGAACAATTTAAACATATAAAAGGCAGTTACTCACATATACACTAACCAAGTATAAAAAAAAGGGATTATTACTTTTAACACAGTCTAGAAATAGAAAACAACTTTTTTATTAATACATATTGAGCTTGGTGGAGGAATTCACTCACCAGTCTTTGTTTTAAATTTGTTCGGTATAAATTTTAGCCACAATTTTCCATTTTACCTTTTTTAACAAAAATTTAATTCAATTCCTTGGTGATTTTACACTTTCAATGTTTAAAATCGAATGTTTGGCGCATTTTGGTCACGATTGGCTGTTGCGAAAATAACCGCAAAGGTCACTCATTCACTCACTGCTTAAATTTTGTTGAAATTCACTTTTTTCATTTGTCTGTTTTTTAAAAAAAAACTTTTCTGACTTGGTGGGGAATATTCCCCTCCAAATTATGGTAGCTTTTATCATTTGAAAATGATTTTTATATATGATTTGATATTTTAACTTTTATTGGAACTGTATTGTCAGTATATTTTTACATATTTTATGAAATGTTTTTAATATTTTAACTAATGTTTGGCACAGTTTAGCCAGATTTGGCTCTTGCCCCAGGAAACCCCACATTCACTCATTCACACTGACCTGAATCGTGCCCTGATCTGAAAATCCTTCAAGAATTTCCGCATCAGGGATTGTCAACAGGTCAGGCTCGGAAATGACACTGTGGCAAGTGTTTAGCGATTTATGAAAAGATATGGATACTGGTGAATGAAGAAAAGTTTTCGCGAGGAGAGGACTTTGTAGGGCAGATATAGTTTCGATAAGAAGATCCCCGGAATGTAAACGTTTCATAGATTTTGGTTCACTTCCTATTGCAATCAGTGCTTTTTGAATGGCACATGGCGATTTCCTGGACATGGCATTGTTAGGTAAGGATATAAGTAAAAATCATTTATGTGTAGCAGTTTCATCAATATTAGTTTTGGGTGATACAAGGCCTTTACCCGGGCACAACTTAATTGGATCCATATGCCCGAAACAGACTTCATCCTGGTGTGCCTCCATCCACCACGGAGTCCAACAAGGGAGGTAGTGTGCCTGTCGTCTGGCAAAAACCAGGTACGGCGCTTACCTGGAGTACACCCAGAATATAGTGCTGCAACATGAGGTTGAGGATCCAACGGGTAAACCCAACACCCCTTATCTGCAGCACTAACCCTACAGCTATGTCTCTGAAGAGAATTATCAACTGATTGACAGGAGCAGGCTCACTCCTGCCTCCCGTCTACAGTGAAAGGGAACACTAAATGTATCCCCAAGACACCATTTTCCTCCTTACGGGATGCCACACACGGCAATCATTCGGGTTGGAAGACCGACGGTGTAAGCAAAAAACAAAAATAAGCAATACAAAAATTGATATAGAAAAAAAATTAAGGAAAAATCAAGCCAATTTAATGCAATACAAAATAAGAACCAAAATATGCTAATAATGGAGGTAAACTCTAGTAATCTTTTCCTTTTCCCAAGGGGTTTACTATCTTTGTAAACAAGGGCGTTACGACCCCGGGGTACCCTAGTGATCTTTCTCTTTTTTTTTCAACCTTCCATCTTGTCATCAAATTATCCTTTTTTCACTCTCAGAACACAAACTGATTTCAAAATGTACTTGTATAATATTATTGATTTTGTTTTTATGAGGTAACTAATTCATTCATTATTAATAACATCGTTTTGTATTCTTTTTGTATTACCTTAAATTAATGTAATCTTTTCTGAATTTTTTCGATTATTTATTTCGATATTTGTTTTATTACTTTTTCCTTTTGAGTAACACTGTTGTTTTCCCGACTCGCATTTTTGACGCGTGCCTCATCTCGTAAGGAGTAAAATGATGTCCTGGGGATTCCTTTGCATTCCCTTTGGCTCATGTGCTTCGCTGTAGATGGGGCTTAGCCAAAATTGGCTCTTGTGTGAATAATTGTTGGCGTATACTAAATTAAATGCCCGTTAAATGCCAACGAGTTATTAAAACTCAATAGTAGGTAAAAGCATTTAGCAGAGTATTTATGGCAGGGCAGTGTTTGCTGAAATAAGAGATGGCTAAAAAAAGAAAAACATATCATTCATAGTGCACAATAAGTAGTGAAAAATAAGAACAAACATCATTAAGAAATAAACTCTTTTTTATCTCTCTCTCATTTTTTAGCTAAACGATAAGAATAATTAAATGAAATTGTAATATTATAAAGAAAAAGTTATTTACAAAAAAGAAATTATGGTAGCTCTTTAATTCTTATAGGAAAAACAAAATAATTATTTACCCATTTCCCTTTCTGATACAATTAAAGTTTACGAAGCAGCTCCGTTGCCTATTCCCATTGAAAAAGAGAGAGTTATTCGAATTTTTCTAAAAACACCTCTTCAGCCAACGTAAGAATGACATCATTCCTCCTGATATTTGAATAAAAGTACTTTGCATAACAGAAAACGATTTTTAAACACCTCTTATCGGTGGCAATCTCTTTAATGTTAAAATTAAAAATTCTAAAGTAAATTAAGACAAATATGTATATCGGAGAAAGAATATATATTATGGCTGAAGATAAGAATATTTAGGGTAAGTAGTGCTAACAATAACTCCAAAAGTCACTCACTCACTTGTAGATGGGAGGCAGGAGTGAGCCCGCTCCTGTCAATTGGCTGGTGATAAGTCTCTTCGAAGACATTGCTGTAGGGTTAGTGCTGCAAATAAGGGGTGGCGGTTTTACCCATTGGATCCTCGCCCTGATGGTGTAGCAATATATTTTGGGTGTACTCCAGGTAAGCGCCGTACCTGTTTTTTGCCAGATGGCCAGCACACTGCCTCTCTTGTTGGACTTCGTGGTGGGTGGAGGCACGCCGGTATGAAGTTTGTTCCGATCCTATGGATTCAAACCAGTTGTGCCCAGGTAAAGGCCTTGTTTTACCCACTCTCAACATTGAAAAAATTGCTACATATTGTTAATTTTTTTTAATCTATACCCAATAACAAAATAAATGTTAGAAATTCTCCATTTACAATTCAAAATGCCATTCAGGGAATAGGCAGAGAACATAAATCTATTAATAAACTATGTTCCGGTGACTTGTTGGTTAAACCTGTATCTGCTTTGCAAACAAAATCTTGTTGGCAAAAACATTTTTGGATTGCCCTTTGACTGCGAGTCCTCACAAATCTCTTAACTCAAGCCGAGGTGTCATCTCTGAACTTGACCTGAGGCTGAAATCCTCGAGGGATTTTCAGATCAGGGTGTAATTCGGGTCAGAAGAATCACTATAAAAAAAGATGCTCAAATTATTCCTGTAAAACATTTAATCTTAAATTCTTTATCCCGAAACTTCAGACTGCAATAAAGGCTGGTTATTTAAACTGCAAGATTTGTCCATGTATACCGAATCCACTGCTCTGTTTTAAGTGTCAGAGATTTGGACATTCTTCCATGGATTGAAGTCTAGATCTGAAATGTATTAATTGCTCGCAATTCCATTCATCAGACACGAAATTATGCTTGAAATGGAAAACAGAAAAAGAAATCTAAACTATTAAAACAAATAGAGATATATCATATGTAGAAGGACTGAAATTAATAGTACCACAGTTTTCCCAAACATATGCACAAGCTGCCAAACCCTCAACTGTAACCACAACAACCGAAACATGAAAATATTACAAAAATATTATGTCTGCCTTTAAAATTATTGCAACCATTGATATTCCTTCCAAAATTCCTGCAGTTATCAAACCATCAACCTCAACTGAGACACACTTCTTGCCACCCACATCTTCTGTCATAGTTACATCGTCATCAGAATCTCAACCACCTATTCCTTTGATGGATACTGCTCCTACCACTTTTAATAGTTTATCTCTGCTGTATCTTCCTCGTTCAATAAAGCACTTTCTTCATCCGCAGTGTCAATGTATACACCCTTACCAGCAAGTCCTGTTCTTGAAACTATTACCACTATTCCTAATACTATACCCTTCTACATCCCAGGCTGCAAAACAAATTTCAAAAAGTTGGCGGAAAAGCGTCCTAACAGAAGTATTACCCCAAAATTAGAAATACAAATAATGCCTCACAAACCCAGAAAAAGCACACCTTTATGAAGACATGCTTGTATATGATGTTGAAGAAGAAATGGAATCCCCGAAGAATCACAGTTCCTTAGGGGAAAACTAAAAGGAACAGATATTACTTGTCAGAAGAATATTGGCAAGATGAGGCTTGAAAACGTGAACTAGATTCGCATACGTTAACTCCAACCTGTGTTAGAAACAATCCGAAAGTAATTTTTTTACCTTATACTTTTTAAAACCTTTTGCTACGAACTAGAGGGAATTTTGATACCAATTTTTTACATTTCTGACTATTACACTTTAAGTTGTCATATCTCAATTTAATTTTTACTTTGTGCCTTCCTTTATTTTAAACTTATGTTATTTAAAGATCTTGTGTTTGGCTTGGGGGGGGGGGGCCCCCCCCCAAAATTTTTTTTCCTTTTTCCTTTTATCCTTACAATATCTTTTTATACATGTTTTGATATTTTAACTTTTACTGAGGAGTGTATTGTCAGTATTTTTAAATATTTTAACAATTGCTTTCATATTTTAACAAATGTTTGAGGCAGCTTATCCAGATTAAGCTCTTGCGCCATAAACACTCAAACTCATAGGCTACATCTATACTGGCAAAGCTTCTTTCCTTTCTCTTTTTTTTTATTAGAAATGTGCCATTTATCTTGTGTCTCGGCAATAGTCATAGAATAGCTGTCATTTAGGCACGAGTCCTCTTTCAATTCAAGAGATTTCACGTAGCCCAAATTGTGCTTTTCGACAGCATGTGTTGCAATTACTAGTCTCTTTTTTGAGACAAGTACTGCTTTTGGGCATTTTTGCAAAATGCAGACTTTCATTTGAATTTTACTTCTTGCCTGCTACACATCAGTCAAGATTGAAGCTAAATAAACAGGTATAATCTTTTCTACTAGTTGTTGTGAAAAGCAAGTTTTCACGGAATTATATGATCCTGGGGTTTCGCCTTTGGCTATTGCTTTTTAATAAAAACACAACGATTCCCCTTTAAGACACCATATGCTTTTCATCACTTGACAAGCAATGCATCAGGCTGGCATATATAGCAATTTTCATTTTTTTTTGGTGTCTGGAGCATTCTTTTATTGCCTTTCTATAATAATTTAGCAACTTCATGATGTTTTTATCTGTAAGGCTTCCCTGCTTATATACGTCCACGAAAAGTCACCTTTTTCACCTTCTACTCTTTAACTTTATTGTGCATTGATGGGCCCAGCCTCTTCGCAATATGCTTCAAGTATTCTTCCTTTATGATTTTTACACTGGATTCATATATTTTATTTTCTGACTAAAACTGAAAAATTTTTGAGTTCCCATCAGTCAGTATGGAATTTTATCTCATTGGGCAATGACTTATAGACAGTCTCCACATAATTAGTGCAGCATGCACCTCCTTGACTCCAGAAGTTCCATCGAAATCTAGGTCTATTGAGATTAAAGGCAATTACATTACATATTTTGGGTTTAATTTGTTGTTATACTTTGTTTTTGTAGCCACTTATGTTAGAAATATATTTCACTTAAACACAATGGCATTAAAATGTTTATGGCATTCTGTGTGAGAAATCCCGTGTCTTTTGCATGAATTTGCAGTCTAAAATTTAGAAGATGTTCTTGCTTAAATTTGGATTTTAGCATCGAATCTGTTGATAAGATGTTTCCTCTCATTCACTATAGGTGTTTTTTCCACAATTGCAAAATGGAGCATTTTCCATTAGAAAATTAATTATGCAAGAGACACTGTTAATTAACAAGTATAAAATTATCTTGTTGTACCCAAGATAGTAAACAATAGAATATTCACAATCTAGTAGGAAAAATATATATAAAAGATAATACATTTTAATATGCTTTTATTATAATTATAACAAAAAAGTGTTAAAAAATGCAGTTTATTATATTAAATAAAATTTCCAGTTTTGATGATAGGATGATTTTTAGATGCTTGTAATTATACAAACGTCATGGAACTAAAACTTGTATAAACATATTAGTTTTTTTTCGATTTTTTTTTACTGTGACACGTTGGCCAATCAGGGGGCTCACCTTCTTTAAGTGAGTACGGGTGTCACAATCCCGAGGTACTCTAGTGTTCTTTTCCTTTTCCCAAAAGGTTTACTATCTTTGGTAAACACGGGTTTCACGAACCCGGGGGGTACCCTAATGATCCTTCTCTATTTTCGACCCTCTTTCTTGTCATCCCATTCCTCCTTTTCACGTCCAAACAGAGAAATATTTTATATAGTATCTAGTCCCAATTAGTTTTTTCTTATGAGAAAACTTTTAATAACATTTTGGTTTACATTTTGTATTGCATTAATTTAGTTTCTTTTTCGTATATTTCTTTAAATATTTTGATTATGCTGCTTTAATTGTTTTCGACTAACATCATTTGTTAGCCAACCCTCTTGTTTGCCGTGTGCGGCGTCCCGTAAGGAGGAAAATGGTGTCCTGGGAATACCTTTGGCCACGCTTCGCTGTAGACGGGAGGCAGGATTGAGCCCGCTCCTGTCAATCGGCTGGTGATACCTCTTTTCGGTGTCGCTGTAGGATTAGTGCTGCAGATAAGGGGTGGCGGGTTTACCCGTTGGATCCTCATCCTGATGCTGTATCACTATACTCTAGGTAAGCGCCGTTCTTGGTATTTGCTAGATGACCGGCACACTGCCTCCCTTGTTGGATTCCGTGGTGGGTGGAGGCACGCCAGAACGAAGTTTATCTTTCCCGCTTATGAATCCAATGCTGCTGTGCCCGGGTAAAGGCATTGTTTTACCCAACCTTACCATTGACCAGATTGCAATTCATACTAGATTTTTGCTAATTTCACTTCAAAACAATGAGATGTGTAAATTTTCACTATTTGCTTTTAATAAAGCCCACGTTGGAATAGGTGGTGAACTGAAATCAGTAAAATGATTGCGTTCCGGGGATCTACTAATTGAAACTATCTCTGTAGCTCAAACTAAGTCCTTTTTACTTACAAAATCTTTCTTAAATAGTCCTGTGACAATAAGTTCGCACTAAACCCTTAATTCCTGCCGTGGTGTCATTTCTGAACCTGACCTATTGGAAAATCCTTGAGGGGTTCTTCAATCAGGGTGTTATTCAGGTCAGAAGAATCATAATTAAAAAAGATGCATCAATAATCCCGACAAAATATATTGTTACGTAGATCCGGGTTCTAGGATTTTATGCAAAAACAATCACAAAAAGAAAATAAACAATTCTTTAAGAGGTATGCGAATTTATTGTCAAAACTCCAATCCTTTAAATACAGGATTCAGCAGCAATATTCACAGAGTAAATCTCCGAAGCACTTCACACCTTCAAAAGCACTCAAACATATAATTGCTAGTGTTTAAAAATACACGTAATAACTTATTCACAAGCACAGCCGAGCTAATCGCTAGTCAAAACAATGTTCACTCTTTGCTGGTTTAAATCAAGACTGACCCTCTGCCTACGAACCTACCTACGATGAAGTAACTGGGCATATGGCTCGCAAAGCGAGCCTCCATCCCATATCCGAATGTAGATGTGGAGCGACTGTGACGTTATGCTGGGGGAGTAGAAGGTTGTTGATTGGTCAAGCCAATCGTTCAAAAAAATTTTTGATCACTTGGTTGAGAGCTAAGATGGCGCTCTCTGATTGGTACATGGCTGGTGAGGATAGTGACTCATTGGCTGCTCAAATCTCAGAAAGAAATTTAAGACTAAGGGGGAGGGGCAAGCCCAGATGCAGGGAATACGACAAAATAAGAGAACAAATTTAGAAAAAGTTAAAATAGTAGCAGTGGTGTGCAATTAAAATTGCACCAAAGCCAAAATTAAGGTGGATTATAAGAATCGAGAAGAATTCTTCTCGGTCTTTTAGTGGTATCATTTGTATCGTAGTTAGGCATATTAATCATATTGGAGTTATTAGTGAATTGCTAAGAACTGAAGAATTTTTTTGCTATTTTTTGAATATAAGTTTTAAAACTATTGATTTTAATGGCTTTCCGGATGTCGTCATTTCTCATATCTAGTTGCTTTAACAATTATCCGGATGGTTGAATTTTGAAGAGTATCTAGGATATTAATATTAGTTTTAGCTGCGTATCCCCACACTGGGCAAGCATAGGCTATTATTGGACGCAAAACGGCTGTAAAGAGAAGCACTTTGTTGTCTCTAGATAATTCAGAATTCCGGCCAATTAGGGGAATAGTTTAAACATTATTTTCCGTAATTTTTCTCGCTTGTGTTGAATGTGTGTTTTCCAAGTGAGATTTTTATCAAAAGTGATACCGAGGTATTTTGTGCTTTGAGACCATGGGATAATTGTGTTGTACATGGTTGGAGGAGGCGGAAGTTTACGTTTTTAAGTGAAGAGAACAGCAGCGGATTTATCAACGTTAATACTGATTTTCCACAGATCGTAAAAGTTTTCTAAAAGTTTAAGATGCTTATTGAGTGCAAAAGTGACTGAGGTGATCCTCTTGTAAGTGGTGTGCACGCTGTGTCGTCTGCAAACATATTAATATTAGCGAGAGAGTAATCTGGGATATCGTTAATGTATAAATTGAAGAGAAGAGGTCCGAGTAAACTACCCTGGGCCACACCGTAGTTAATATTTTTTGAGTTAGAAAGAGTGTCCTTGACACGGACTTGGTAAGAACGATTAGAATCGTAGGAGTAGAGGAGGTGGATAAGGGAGGGGGGTAGGTTATACTTGATTAGTTTGTAAGTTAATCCGTTGAGCCACACACGGTCGAATGCTTTCTGGATGTCCAGGAAAACTACGCCTGTGCTCTTTTTCTTCTGAAAACCATCGGAAATTGTTTCGGTTAGCATAAGCAAAGGGTGAAGAGTAGATAGTTTATTAGTAAATCCATATTGATTTGGATTTATAATGTTAGTATAAATGAAGTTTTTTAATCTAGTTTGTATAATTGATTCAGTAATTTTGCTTAATGTCGACAACAAGGAAATTGGTCTATAACTAGAAGGGAGTTTAGAGCTTTTACCTGGCTTTAAAATAGGAAAAATAATGGCTTCTTTCTATGCAGAGGGGAAATGGTTAAGTTTAAGTATTTTGCTAACAAGAATAGTTAAGATAAGTATAACTTTAAGAGGAAAATTTTTTGTCTTTCGATTACTAATGCCATCTTTACCTGACGCTTTTTTAGAATTTGATTTATTAATATAAGAGATAATTTCTGACGGGAGAGCAATTTCCGTGGTGGTGGTGGTGGGGAGGGAGAGGAAGGAGTTAACAGTGTTATTGATGGAGAGATCCTGTTCTTCATGGTTATTATTCGGTCTAGGATTTTCAGTAAAGTTTGTTAGTATAGTATCAGCTAGAATATTAGCTTTTTGATCATCAGTCACAGCCGTGCCCGTAGAGCAGTTGAGCGCGGGAATGGTTGATCGTTTATTTTTAAGAAATTTTTGTACCGCCCATAGACTGTTGTCCTGAGTGCATAGACTGAACCTCTGCGGCTGGCATTGCGCTATTTATAATCCCGACGGAAACTTCCAGAAAAATTTGCACGTGTCACAGAGCGTGAACTTAGTGGTGAGATCCACTACTTTCTAGAAGAATCGGAGGGTTCCGAACTCTTCAACATGGTCACCAATGACGCCAAAATGGTCGCCAAATTGGCCGCTAACTTGGTCATCAAAAATGATGCCAACTTGGCTCTATCGCCAAGTTCTCACTGAATCGCCTGCTCTTTAACCTTTTCTATTTCTGCCTCTATTTTGTTGATTTTCTCATCTTGGCAGCTTTTCAAGGCATTGATGCCTTCGAATACAGCCTTCAATTGCTCATCCATCGCTCTTGTTATTGGCATAAAACCCCACCTCTGACACCAAACTGTTACGTAGAATCGGGTTCTAGGATTTTATGCAAAAACAATCTCAATGAAAATAAACAATTCTTTAAGAGCTATGCGAATTTATTGTCAAAAGTCCAATCCTTTAAGGGGTAGGTTCACGAAACAGGATCTGTATCTCAGTAGTGTTAAAAATAGGTATTTTTAAGGAACATTTATAAACATTCTATTGAGAATAAACATTTTCAATTTTTTTACTGAATATTCTTTAAACCATAATACATACTTTAATCAGAGCTTTTATGGATAGGATGCCTAGTTATTTAAAAAAAAATTTTTTTTTTGCACATACCTGTTTCTTTTTTCAAAAACAGTGAAATTTCATTATGTTTAATGCTATAAATTAAGTCAGAATATTTTTTTTAAAAAAATCCCTTGATTAAAGTATGTATTAGAGTGTAATTACTAACTATGCAAAGTTATAAGCTGTTAAATGCAGTAGTTTAGGAAAAAATTTTCTTACTTGTAATTAATGCATACCAGTTACACAGCTTGGGTTTTTTCTTTCTTCTGCTAAGGTATCTTCTAATATACATTTCTTATGTCTTTTTTTCCACCCTTGCTTCTTTAGAATTTTGTAAAATGTCATAATTTGTTTTCGTAGTCTCTCCCGATCAGCCGTTTCCATTGCTCGAGCTGTGTAAGAACCTGAAAATATACCTAATGTTGCAAGAACATGACATTTAGTGATATTACCTTGATTGTAGGAGGCAATAGCTTCCAGTATTCCAGTTTTAAATGTGTTTAATTGCACAAAAATGTTTTTCGGTATCCGTGACCATACTATGCAATTTACACTTTCGTTACAGTTTTGTGTCTTACCATGTAAGTATTTTGCAAGGAGGTTAGGAACACACAATTTTGATACAATTGTACACTTCTGATGGCAAGGTGTACTGGTGTTTATATACTTCGCCTGTTGTAATTGCTAGGTTATATTCACACCAGGTATCTTCGTTTGTTGGGCACAGACCATGTTGTGGATATGCATCTGTAGATGTTTCATGAAAATATGTAGCCAAAATGGCTCGCTTCATTGAATTAATATTATCGGTATTGTTTCTGATAGCTAATCCATAATAACGCTTAGTTTATCAATTTCAGCGTCTGTTAGTCTACCGTGATCATCCAATGTTTTTTGTCACTTAAGGGGGTAGGTTCACGAAACAGGATCTGTATCTCAGTAATGTTAAAAACAGGTATTTTTAAGGAACATGTATAAACATTCTAATGAATAAAAATTTCCAATTTTTTTACTGAATATTCTTTGAACAATAATACATACTTTTATCAGAGCTTTTATGGATAGGATGTCTAGTTATTTTTTAAAAAATTATTTTTTGAACAAATGTGTTTTTTTTTTCAAAAACAGTGAAATTTCATTATGTTTAATAGTCTAAATCAAGTCAGAGAATATTTTTTTTAAAAATCCCTTGACTTAAGTATGTATTAGAGTGTAATTTTGCAAAGTTATAAGCTGTTAAATGCAGTAGTTTAGGAAAAAATGTTCCTTATATAGTCAAAATGTTAGTTTTGAGAAGAATGGATTTTAGTTAAAAACTTGTAATTAGTGCATACCAGCTCCATAGCTTGGGTTTTTTCTATCTTCTGCTAAAGTATCCTCTAATATACATTTCTTGTGCCTTCTTTTTACTCTTGCTTCTTTAGAATTTTGTAAAATATCATAATTGGCTTTTCGTAGTCTCTCCCGATCAGCTGCTTCCATTGCTCGAGCTGTGTAAAAACCTGGAAATAAACCTAATGTTTCAAGAACATGACATTTAGTGATGTTACCTTGATTATAGGAGGCAATAGCTTCTAGTATTCCGGTTTTTAATGTGCCCAATTGCACAAAAACGTTTTTCGGTATCCGTGACCATATCATGCTGTTAATGCTCTCATTACAGTTTTGTGTCTTACCATGTAAGCATTTGGCAAGGAGGTTAGGAGTTGCTATATATATATATATATAATTCCCTGTACACATTTTTGATGCAATCAAGCACTTCTGATGGCAAGGTGTTCTTATGTTTATATATTTCACCTGTTGTAATTGCTCGGTTATATCCACACCAGGTATCTTCGTTTGTTGGGCACAGACCATGTTGGGGATATGCATCTGTAGATGCTTTATGAAAATATGTATCCCAAATGGCTCGCTTCATTGAATTAATACTATCAGTATTGTTTCTGATAGCCAATCCATAATAACGCTGTAACTTGTCAATTTCAGCGTCCGTAAGTCTACCGCGACCACCCAATGTCTTTTTGTCACTTAATTTCTTACCTTTCATTTTTAGTTTTAAAGCTCGTAGTGGAGTCCCCATCCGTTTCTCGACATGGCCAACACATTCCAGTTTTTCAATACCTGTATCTCCATACGGCTGCATCTCGTTAACTGCTTTATACGCTCTGGAGTCACCATCTCCCAAAAATTTGGTATATCGCAGAACATGCAAACTTTCAGAGCGTTGAAAGATTTCGATGGCTCCTGAAACTTCCATACTTCCACTATTTCCAAAATGATTAGCCTTACAGTTCTCATTATGCGTTTTGTTGGGACACTTACAAAATCTTGACAAAATTGAAGCATCAAGCACGTTACCGGTATCGACACTTGTTGCAATGACAGCACCATTTAAAGACGTATGCCTACGCTTTTGCCAAGTACCATCAATAGCAACTGGTATGTCAGAATGTCCGTTGACATCTTTGGCTTCTTTAGCTGCAATTTGCATACTCACCGTAGCCATAATCTCTACAGCTGTATCTAACCCTGATTCTTTTTTATTTAAATCTTTGCGATGGAGTTGGTAAATTCGTAACTCAACACAACATTTTTGCAGAAGATTTCCCTTTACCAATACATCTCATTGCATACGAAAGCCTGGTATTGATTTCATAATACTTACACTCTTTTCCATCACATGAAACCATATATGTATCAGTATTTATAAATGGTTGGCTGAATCCACAAGTTTCGCAAGAAACAGAAAATTCTGTGGCTAAGCCTTGAACTTTTCTTAAAAATTTAATTGAAATGCTATTATTTTTGCATTCTTTACATACAACAGATATTTTTATAGCTTCAGACAGTAATCTCATATTTATAATTTCATTTATTTCCATTTTCTCCAAGAAAATTGCTGCAATCCATAAAGGACTTCTGCTTCTTGACTGAAGCAGAAACATTCAAATTGTTAATGGATTCACTTACCTTTGACCGAGAATGCAAACCAGTACATGTTCTTTTCTTAAAAATTCTATTCTTAAAACGTGGCATTGTAAGAAAAAATTGTTTAAAAAGCAAAACTTACCAGCAAATATATAAAAAAAATCCAGAATATAAGCAAATGGAGCGATAAAAAAAGCAAATAACTTTGAAAACTGAATGCGCACAGCACGTTTCAAACAGTAAACAAGCCTTTGCTTCACTTCATTTCTTCTAGATGTTGCCGTTCAATGTATTTTAAATAATAATGAAAAAAAAAAAAAATAGTGAAATTGGGGGCTTACAATGCAGAAAAAAGTTTGTTTACATATGAGTGGGCGTGGCAGGTGGACAATGACAGGTAGTAAAACATTTTCGAAAAATTATTAAAAATACTTTTACTGCACGTAGAAAGATAATTTTTGCACCATTAGAAGCGTAAAAGTTCATATTTTATAAATATGGGAAAAGTGAAAAATGTGTTTTGGGGTCGAAATTCTGAACCTTCCTCCTTAATTTCTTGCCTTTCATTTTTAGTTTTAAAGCTCGTAGTAGAGTCCCCCATCCGTTTCTCGACATAGCCAACATTCCAGTTTTTCAATACCTGTATCTCCATACGGCTGCATCTCGTTAACTGCTTTATACGCTCTGGAGTAACCATCTCCCAAAAATTTGGTATATCGCAAACCATGCAAACTTTCAGAGCGTTGGAAGATTTCGATGGCTCCTGAAACTTCCACTATTTCCAAAATGATTAGCCTTACAGTTCTCGTTATGCATTTTGTTGGGGCACTTACAAAATCTTGATAAAATTGAAGCATCAAGCACTTTGCCGGTATAAACACTTGTTGCAATGACAGCACCATTCAAAGACGTATGTCCATGCTTTTGCTAAGTACCATCAATAGCAACTGGTATATCAGAATGTCCGCTGACATCTTTGGCTTCTTTAGCTGCAATTTGCATACTCACCGTAGCCATAATCTCTACAGCTGTATCTAACCCTGATTCTTTTTTTATTAAATCTTTGCGATGGAGTTAGTAAATTCATAACTCCACACAAAACTTTAGCAGAAGACTTAACTTTTACCAATATATCTTACATATGAAAGCTTGGTATTTTCATAATACTTACTCTTTTCCATTACATGAAACCATATATATTAGTATTTAGAAATGATTGGCTGAATCCAC
>BMAV01007196.1:73320-128787 GCA_019973955.1 Trichonephila inaurata madagascariensis
GCATTACATCTGCTTACCAAAATTCATTTAATCTTAATATCATTGTAAATAAAATCATTTCCTTCATAGTTTTATTTTCTTCCAAAACATTAAGATTCATTGTCTCGGGGCTATTATAATAAAGAGGAGAAAAATCACTATTAGAGATTTGAGTAATAAAAAACTTGTTTCTAATTTTATCTGACAAAATTTCTTGACCAGCTAACTTTAGTAGCACAATATTTGGGGTTCATTGAGGGAGACCTAATGCTATTCGGAGGGCTTTAGTTTGGATAACATTGAAAGGTTTTAATTGTGATTTTCAGACCAATCATAATGTTTATATGCCATACCCTTCAGTGCATTGATCCTTTTCAAGGCTTTACTACTTAGTTGATTTTTAATATAAAAATTCTGACAACGTTTAGGAAAAAAAAACTCCTAAGTATTTAATAGAAATTTGCCATTGTAGGGGAAATCCAGCCAACAAAATATTAGGAAGAGTATTATTTCTTTTATTTGATAATTCAGCTATTGTACATTTCTCTGGGCTTAAATTCAGTTTCCAATATTTACACCACTGGGAAATTCTTTTCAGAGTATTTTGTATTTTTTTGCAAATAACGTCAAGGGATTTATGAGAGCAAAATATAAAAATGTCGTCGGCATAAACCAGGCATTCAACTTCCGACTCTAAGGTATCAAAAATATCATGCATGTAAATAGTATACAAAATGGGAGATAGGACACTGCCTTTTGCTAGGCCCTGCGGAACAAGCTTTTTGGGAGAAAAATAACCCCTCCATTTTGTTTGGAATGATGGAGATGTGAGAAATTTATGTATCCAATTTGCTATGTTTTCTGCTATACCAATTTGTAAACATTTACAAATAAGACCATCCACGTAAACTGAGTCGTATATGCACTTTTAATGTCATTCCTACAAAAAATTGTTTCTGTAATTTTGCATTCATTATTGCCTTATGTACAAGATAAGTAGCACTTCTGTTATCTTTGAAAGGAACGAAACCATAATGTTGGGGATGAAGTTTTCTTTCTTTAGTTAAATAGTAAGAAATCCGATTAGATAAAATTCTCTCAAAAGTTTTTGAAAATACAGAAGTCAGAGCTATACATCACATAATTTTTGAAAATATCTTAAAATTACATCACGTTAACCCTGATCAAGATTTTTAAAGAGAGTTGCCGTAACATTATCAGCCCCAGGGGTTGTGTTTTTTGAATTTTTTATTGCACTATGCAATTCAAAAATATGGAATGGTTTATTATGAAGGTTATTTTTGTCGTAGAGAAAATCCAAAGGAAGTGGTTCATGATAGGCATTTTTAGATGCAAAATAATCTGCAAGCATATCTGCTTGCAATTGAGGATGAGTGATAAACCTATTATTAAGCTGAAGAATATTAAGTTTTGGATCGGTGTTAGTAACTGTGGAGAATTTTTTCAGAATATTAAAAAGCATCTTGGGATTAGAAACATTATTGCATATCTTGTCCCAGTACGTTCTTTTGGCATTTTTAATGTAGAATCTAAGTTTGCTCGCATATTGTTTATATCTGATCCATAATTCAGGTGAAATCTCTCTAATAGCTCTCTTCCTAAATATTTTTTTAAGTATTATTTTCTCAACAACTTTGCTGAGAATGCGATTGGCCGAAAACTGTCCACTCGAGTCGGATCGTTTCCCGGCTACAAAATGGGAATTACTGCTGCGGTTTTCCATTGCAGAGGGAAGTAGCCGAGCTTAATTATGTTGATAATAATATTGGTTAGTTTAAAAATAGGAACCGGCGGGAGGTGCTTTAACATTCTATTTGTTATGCGGTCCTTTTTTGGTGTTAGTATTTTTGATATAATCTATGACTTCGTTTGGTAGGGGGAGGGAGGAATGTTAGTAAAGTTATTAACATTTTCTAGATAGGTGTGAACAACATGTGTTATTGCCCTATCTGTGTCATTAAAAATATTATTTAATTTGGAAACCTCCTTAGAATAGTTCTGAGAATCTTGCCTGGCAGACGATCACAAGATGTAAACACACAACGCCAGAGGTGGGAAAACTTTCCCAGGATTCTAATTTATTCAAGTTGTTGCGGTCCACAAAGTGGTATTGGTAAAATGTCTTTTAATGTTTCTTTTTTTTTTCCTTTTTGGAAGTACTGCATTTGAATGGCGCTTATAGCACAAACATTTCACATTCACCACTGTAAAGAAAAACTGCATTCTGCTTAATAGATTTAGAACAATATGAAATTTGTGGATTAGATAAATATTTGCTTTCCTTAGTACAAGAAAAAATTAAATCTACGTGTAATTTTATATTTATGTCTTGTATTTGCAAAAATAATGTAATTTATCTTTAATTTGTATTTAAATGATAACAATTCTTTGCTTGGAAAAAAAATTAAAAATTTAACTTAGTAGACAAGTACATAAATTTTTTAAATCTGATTTTTATTAAAAAAAATTTTCAAAGTGAATTTGAGAAATCGTTAAAGCTACTGCTGAAACTACACTGGTAATATTTCCAGAGAAATCCAGCGTGTTAGAAAAAAAAAGCCGAGTATCAGAAATGCAGTGTACAACTACGCGGAGTTATAACGTGAGGAGAAACTTTTCGCATATATGGTTTCTGCAAACCAGTTCCTCTCAAGGATACGCCTTGGCGATCGACTTTTGGCTAGAAAAGAGGATTTGGAGGCGGCTACGATATTGAAGTTTTCTCGACAGATTGCTCTATTTTTACTATAAAAACTCAAGTAACATAAAGTTGTCTAGTTGAATGTTTGAACAATTATAAGCGATAACAAACCTTGGAGCGTCGACGTATTCGTAAATGCAGTGAACATATGTTGACCGATGAATCTGTAACCGACGTATGTTGTCTCAGTTACCAATCCCTTGTTATTGAGGGAAGAGTTGATCATTAACGTTTATTCTCATCTTCTGTCAGCATGTTGAGAAAACTCATTTCTCCGGCTGGCGTCGCGTTGAGCGTTTTTTCCCTAAATAGCGACAGCGAACGTGTTACAATTTGTAAAATTACATGCAAAAAAAAAAAAAAAATTGTGCAACATTTTTAAAGCCTTTATTCACTGTACTATTTTAGGTAAAAGATATGATTTATCGAGAATTGAATTCTAAGTATGTTTATAAATTGAGGCATTAAAAATTTTACCAAAATATGCCTCGTAACCCCCTTGAGAGTCGATTTCCGTTTGATCTATTTCAAGTGGATTTCAATTTCACAAAAGAAACGTGCATTTCAAATTTCAAGTATGTAGGTCTAATAGTTTAAAAACGAGTTTATTTGTCTATAACGTTCCTTAAACCATCGCAACATCCCTTGGGGGGTCAATTTTCGCAAAATCCATTAACGGATCTCTACTCTATGAAAGGAAGATGTTTGACAAATTTTAAGTCTAGGGCTAAAAATATAGTTCCGCATATCTCGTGGTGAGTGAGTCACTTTTCTCCTTAAAAACTACACAACACTGTTTCTGTCTATTAAGGCTCATTCACACCAAGGCGTACAAACGTCGAGTGTTAAGCGTCTAGCCAATCAGAGACTTCTTCTCGGGCGAGAGAAAGACTCTGATTGGCTAGACGTTTAACACTCGACGTTTGTACGCCTTGGTGTGAATACGGCTTTAATCCGGGAGAGATCGCGCGAGGCACAGAGTCACCCTAGGCTCAGAGATGGAGTAAATTCATGATGGTCACATGACAAAGGCAATCACGTGTTTCCCATTGATTGATTGATTTGTTGTGTTGAGTTGTTCAACTTGCAAAGTTTAGATAACATTTAAAATCTGATATGATTGGGTAAAGAGTTCACGTGCTAAGATTCTTCAAACAGTTTTCAAAATTAAAAAAAAAACAACTTTACATTATACGAATATTTTTAAATTAAGTACATTTTGCATGTACTATGTGCATTATTATATCGTTAACAAATATGTATTTTCTAAAAGAAAGCTTCTTCAAAAAGAAAAAGTTCGCAACAGTGAAGCACATGAACTAATTGGCTGGAAACGCGTAATTATATTTATAACATAACCATGACGTCGCATTAACTTATGAACTGATTGGCTGAAAAAAAGTGACTTAATTATCATGTGACTATGGTATCACATGAATTTAGTCCATTGGGCCCAGGGCCTCGTCTTCTTCTCGTCTCCTCATCAATAAAATCAGGATTCGAATAATTTCAACGGTTGAGTGTTATTTCCTATAGTATTCTCCGAAAAACTGGGAATTTCGGACCATATTTCAACTGGCTACATGTGATGTCCTTCGTCCATGTATAGGTCTATGTCTACCACCATCATCACTCATTCAGCCAAAAGGTAGCAGTTAGTCGAGCCTGTTTGAGCGATTGTAAGTCATACGCATTTATTTGCTTAGGATTATTGTTTGTACGAGTATTTGACAACGTATGTTGCATACTGTCTACTTTTAAAGGTCAAAGCGGGGCCTACATTTGTGTAGAAGCACAGGGCTCTACCCAAGCTCAAGAAATCTTTAATTGTGGGAAAACTGTTTGTTTGTTACCAATGATCCCTCGTCCTATAGGACAGTCTTCATGGGAACTTTAATGTATTTGTCGCATATCACCCTCTTTTTTTTTTTTGGAATGACAAATATTTTTACAATCTTAAAGTACTTGGGGTGACGGAGTTCCTCACACGACCACTTTTGTTCCAAAATATTTTCTGTGAACAGGCTACATTTTTCATATGTGATTGACTTAACGGTTGGATTGCTGTATTGTTCGATTCATTATCTATATATAATAAATGGATGTTTGTATATATGAACTTGCATCACTCCAACAGCGTTCAACGGATCACTATGAAATTGGCATGTATATGTATTTTTTTTTGTTAAGAAAGGTTTTGTACTATCCTCTTTGTTGCAGCTCCTCACCAGGTGGCGCTGTAGCATATCAACTTCTGCACCCTTCAATCAATCGCTAAGTTGCTAACAGGATCTCCAAAAATGATGCCAACTTGGCTCTATCACCAACCTTTCGCTATGTTTCCATTTAATCTCCATTATAATGTATGGGACGGCGTTGATTGCGAATATTGCAATTTTAACATGAAATAAATACAACAGAAAATAATATTTTCGTATTACACATCTAGATATAAATTATTTACACTATTTTAAGCTTTCATTACACAGATTTTGTAACAATATGTTACTTTTGCTGAGCAGAGGTCAGCTTAGGAAGGTGTATTCAAAAATCGACTCACATTGGAGTTACCGGGCGTTATAAAAAAAATTTCTTTTATATCAGCTATTAGACCTGCAGACTTAAAATTTAACAATTGGAATTTTTTGTTCAGCCGATATATGCAACAGGCTTTTTGTGTGTGCGTGTTTAATTTACAACTCAGGTAAATTTAACTCATTTAAAACTTCTTTATCCTTCAATTTGTATTGTTTAATTTTTCTACTCACCCATGTGAAGAACGAGTATACTAGCTAGTGATTTATAAATGCAAATAAACAAAATATTGCGACATGGTCGATCTTCGTTGACCATATCGTGGGGTTTCAGCGTAAGTTAGAGGTGTGGGATTCTCGAAATGATGAGACATTTTAGAATTCTTAATATGACTTTTCTTAAGAATTTAACTTAGATTACTTAGATATCGAACAAACTTATATTAAGTGAGAATAAACCAAAACACGTAGTCTTAATTAACACAGATCGCGCAATTAGATCACTTATCAATATAATTATACTATATCCGCCTACTCTCAATCTCAATAATATATTCGCGTTTAGAATATAATCTTCCTACCTTGGTTGAATACTCAACGTCCAATCCACTTTGGATATTTCTCTAGGCTGGCGTACAATGGTATGTACCTTGGTTGAATGGCTATATTGTGTCTTGATTCTAGGTAAGCCGTCAGTCAACACTTCTATCTTCTCTGAACTGAACTTTCTCTAAATTGCCACCGTGCTCACTAGAACTTCTATCCTTTTAAAGGTTATCTTATTTGCATCTAGCCTTCGTTTCACTTCTTGGATTTGGGTTGGAAAAGATTTGCCATTAATCGTGGCCGTCAAAGAACACAGAGGTTATGTTAGAGAAAGGACGCGTGAGATGTCACAATATTAAAAAAAAAATAAAATAAGTAAGCTTTTGCAATTTTTATTGGATGAAGTTGAAACTTTGAAAAAAAGAAATTGATCAAGAAAGGGAGAAAATAATGGATATTAATCATGATAGCTGACATGAAACGTTTCAGTTGAAAGAAAGATTTTAAAATGCTGCCTAATTTACTCCATTGTCGTCTATCCGGTATAGTAGTTAGTAGCTGTGCCGTAGGGGCTGGGTTCGATTCCCAGATAAGGTATGGATGTTTGCGTTGTAATCAATCTCTTCTTCTTTGTGATGTGTGTTTCACTCTTATTTCTGTGTAAGCCCCTTTGATACTTTGTGCTGCACGAGATTATAAATGTTCTCAATAAAAAAAAAAGTACTCCATCAAAAAGATATGAAGTCACAAATGTACCACAATACACATTGCGTCCTTTCAAATAGACACAAGCAAAAAAGAAAAAAAAAGGTTCAACATGTTGTTTGTCGATCATCTAAGGACAATAAAATTACACTTAGGACCTTTATTAAAGTCAAGCACATTTGAAACATTTTAGTTCGAATTTTTTCTCCAATTATCAAAGAAAATTTGAGAAGTCTTTGAAAGTAGGTAAGAGTATGCTTTCTCTTCTAGTTAAATAATTGTTATAATTACGATTTTTATCATGTGCAATAAAAATAATTATAAAAAAAAGGACTAGAAGGACTTCGTCACACCGCTTGACTATTAGACTTAAACATTTTAAATAAAAATTTTCACTATAAAGAACTGTTTGCCGCATTTGAAATTAAATATGGATGGCACATAACACATTTGAGAAATAAAAACTACATTCCTTTTTGAAATCCTACTATTAGTTCACACTCTCCCTACGTATATTGATTTATATACCTTGTTCAAATTTTTAATCGTTAATAAAATACTTTTTATTCATCCATTCAAGTTCAAATACTTTTTTTAAAATTTATTGCGGATGACACTTGATGTGTTATAGTCCAGTCATATTAGTAAAAAATATGGGTCAACTACGGAATGAGAAATAATAAGCTGAAAACTCGTATAGACCTTTATTTTGCCACTCTAAGTGTTGTCTCAAAAGTCTCATAAAATCTCGTGTCCGCGTCTTAAGATGTTTAAGGTCAAAGGTCAAAAAATCCTTTTATTTGTGCAAATATCTCGTTTTCTATGGCATAATGCTACTTACATTTAATATAAATATTGTAGAGAATACAATTTTATGTAACTTTTTTTTTTTGTTTGAAACATTTTTTATACATCAAACCATTTTTGAGATAGAGGGCGTTAAACACACAGCGCTTATCTATCTACAGCATAATGCAAGGTCAACCGTTAGTCAAATGGTATAATACGCCGTATAAAGTCTATAAACCTTAAAAATATACATAGTTAAAAACATTTGGCATTTTTTATTAATTATTATGTTACATTTAGTAATAGCTTTCATTTTATAATCATGTATATATTTAATAACCCTCATCTTTTTGTGTAATTAAAAAATAGTTAACCCGCGGTCACTCGCGCCTGTTTTTGCTACCGTCGTTACTCGCGGGGTGTAGAGAACACCCAAAACTTTTAACACGTGTATTTAATTATGAAAATAAAAAATAAGTCATTATGATACATATTTATAAAGTACAAGATGTTTTTTGTATTATACAAATAAAATTATTAAATTTATTGCACACAAATAAGACTAACCTTAATTTAAACTAAACATACAAAATTTTCATTTTAAACCACATAATTTTATATTTTTTCATAAACCAGTAAAACGTATATGCCAGTAATAAATATACTTTATAATTAATGAGATAATGATAGTAGAAAGTAGAAAAATAATATTTTAATCATTTTCAAAACTTTCAGAGCAGACTGTATATAAATGCTCAACGTCTCGCGGGAGTTCTCAGCCCACCAGATAAACTTTTGAAGGTCATTACATTCCAATCGTTCCTTAAAGAAGGATTGCATCAGGCCTGAAGGTTCAATGACCTAAAATGTGCAGCTACAGAAAATATCGGGGTTCTGCGTATCCTTTTTAGAATTCTGGGAGGATTTTCTTGTTGCTGGGGTGTACAGAACACCCCGCGCGAGTGATCGCGGGTTAACTGAAATTATAGATTTCAATTATATTTTAATATATGCTAATTACATTTTAAGTGAAAAAAATGAAGTACAATTTCTTTAAAATGTATAAACCTTCCAATTTGTTTCTTTCTGTACTGATTATACCTGGAACTGAGGACTCCTATAATACGAACGTTCGATTAATATCTAGATGAAAGACAAATGGTTAGGTGCATAGTATAAAAACCGATTCCTTTTCCAATAAACTAGTTTCTACTAGCCACGTTTATTCGTTAGTTTAAAATCGTATTTTGGCAACGACGGACGTAAAATAATTTTGAGAGTTATGGCTGATTTGTGTTTTATATGAAATGAATCATTATCGCAAAGTGATCCTGTTAATGTAGTGCATGGTTTAAAAGCTTTGAAAGCAGCCAGTATCGAAAGAAATGACGGTCACATTGATTTTTTAAAATCTTCAACCCTCGAGAATGGTTACGAAGAAGAAAGGTTACGAATTGTAGAAGCTACAGCAACTATTATTCGTGAAGACATTCGATCATCTGTCGTTGAAACCAAGTCTTATCCACCTGAAAGTAAAATGTTAATCAAGGAAAATCAAGAAATACCGAAAAGTCTATTGCATTTCTTACAGGAAGTCATAATGAAAAACAGAAAAGTAAAAATAGCTAATTCAAAAACAAAATGCACGTCAATACGTCATGCAATAATGGCTGCATTACGAGAACGATCATTTTCATCACAGCAACTATTAAGCTTTTCTGCTGCTGCTATTAAGCTGTATTTCTTCATAGAAGATATGGATCTGAAAGACTAATAGATGTGCTACATAGCTTGGGATTTGCAGCTTCGTATGGTAAGACTGTACATTACGAAATTTCAACAGCTTACCATCCACAACCTCGTATTTTATCATCGGAATCCGGCACACTAGTATAATATGTTGGAGAAAATGCCAAAATAAATGTCCATACTCTTGATGATAATAAAACTCTTCATGTTATAGAGATGATTAAGATTGTTACTCCAAAAGATATATATTGACCGTATACAAAAATGTACAACTAAATCAAAAGAAATTAGCAGCAATATCACATATGTCTCTTGTAGCATATGAAAAACCAATTGTATTTGGATACAGCTAAATTCAAGTCAAAATTCTACAAGATGATCAAGCATTAACAGAAAATAATTTTAACGGAGATAAAATAGTTATACGTGGTTAAAATGGTTTTCTGGTTATACGGAAAGAGGAAGAATATTTCATCGCGTTGTCTGGAACGGCTTTCTCGAATAGCTCACTAAAAATAATAAGGATTTTTCTCCTTTTCGGGTTGTTTCTTTTATTGATCATCCTGCCAGTAACGTAGACACAACTTATACTACTTTACATTGCGCTACAAATATTGCCAAATTACATGGCCAAAAACGTGTTTAATTACTTTTAATCTACCTGTCTATTCTGAAGTTGCTGTTCTAAAGTCTCTACTACTTTAAAAAGAAATTAGTATCTGTTGATATCACGAGAAAAACAGGCCAGAGATGATGCAGATGTTCTTATCGTAGAAACAGCTATTGAAGAATCGGAACATCACAAGACTGCCGTCATAGTAGGAGAAGATATTGATTCTCTTGTCTCATTTTAATTGAACATACTCAATCACATCAAGAAGTTTTCTTTAAAAAGTTGGCAAGGAGAATTTTAAAACTCAAATATACTCTTTCAAAAAGTTTGATAATTATCTGCATTGTAAAAAGCACATTTTATTTCTGCACGCATTTAGCGGCAGTGACACGACATCTGCACTTTTTTAAAAATAGGGAGAAAAAAACTTTCATTCGAATATTTGAGAATCTTCCGAATTTGGACCAACTAGCTCAAGTATTCCAAGAAGAAAACTGTCCTGTACAAACATTACATGAAAATTAAGTACAAATCTTGTTGGAAATATACAATGCTCCTCTCAGTCTGAGAACAGTATTGATAATCTTCGTTACACTCAATTCATCAAGTCAACAAAGTTCAATAAACACGTGCAGTTATTCAATATTCCACCAACAAGTGCAGCGGCTCATCAACACATCAGCCATGTATATTATCAAGTTCAAACTTGGTTAGGAAATCATTTAGAACCCCAGGAATGGGGTTGGATTCTGCGGAATGAATTCTTGAAACCAATTACGACAATATTGCCACCTGCTCCAGATGATTACTCAAAACAATATATTGCAACTGCAAAAATGTTTGTGGCTCACGCTGGCGATGTAAGAAATCGGGGTGCAATGCTTGTTTCAATGCTTCACGCTATGAGAGCAATCTCAATGAAGATTGTGCTTTTGATCTCGAAATCCTTCGAGATTTGGAGACAAATATCCTTGACGACGAAAATGATGGGAATGAATAAAAAATTTCGAGTGACTGGAAGACAATGAAGAGGAAGAAGAAAAAAATTAACATTCATGTTTGTCTTATTATTAACATTTTTGTAAAACCTCTTCACATCTGAATTTCTACTGTAATAATAGTATAAAAAGATATTTTTAAATAAAGATATAATTAAAAATTACTTACTTTATTTTTTTTTTACTTTAAATGTAATTAGTATATATAATAATAGAATATAATAAAAAATACTCTAGGCACACATATCTGTCAACAACTTTTGAACTACACGAACAGTGTAGTTCAAAAGTTAGTTATAAAAGAAATATATACTTGATTAATGAAATCTGTTACTAAATGTAATATAATAATTAATAAAAAATACCATAGTTAAATAATTTTAACTATGTATATTTATAAGGCTTATAGACTTTATACGCCGTATTATATCATGTAACTAACGGTTGACCTTGCATTATGCTGCAGATAGCTAAGCACTGCGTGTTCAACGCCCTCTATCTCAAAAATGATTTGATGCATAAAAAATGTTTCAAACAAAAGTTATAGAAAATTTTATTACCTACAATATTTATAATAAATATTGTAGATAAGCCATAGAGGAAACGAGATATTTGCGAAGGAACGATTTTTTGACCTTAAATATCTTAAGACGCGCGCACGAGATGTTATGAGACTTTTCAGACAATACTTAAGAGTGCCAAAATAAAGGTTTATACGACTTTTCATCTTATTATCTCTTATTCTGCAGTGCAACCCTAATATGACTGGACTATTAATACAATTTTTTTTCAAATATTAATTCATTAATTAAATTTGATGGAAAATTATAGCTTAAAAGATATATTTAAGTCGATGTTATTCCTCTACATGGCAGCACCATTGGATTGAACAGTGTTTGTTTAATTTGTGATGAAGATTTAACTTAACCTGAACAAACATATGATGGTCAGACATCAGCATTCCTTTTACACTGGTTTACATAAAGATAAATTCTTACCTATATTCTATTCAACTTCTATGAAAAAATATAACTACAAATTTAATGTGGTTAAAATGTTTTAATGTCAATTCAAAAGGTGTTTGCCACTTAATATTGTGATTCTCTCATATGTGTATACATATTTGTATTGATTGTAATTATTTAATAAAAAGTAACTATATAACACAGGGCTTCTCAAACTTATAGTATTTGTGATCCAATTTTCAATCATAATTTTCATCGCGCCCCCCTCCATATAATAACAATATATTAAATGCAATAATAATGTTCTCCGACGCTAAAGCATCAATACGATTTTACTTATAAACAGTACAAATTATCAACATAATTATTAAATTTTGTATATGAGAATCCCATGGGGTCGCTAGTAACTATTTATTTAAGATTGATGAATTAATAATCAAATACATTGTGTGGTACTGGGACATTTATAAGTATATTATATCAATGTAAATAAGTATTTTATATTTTATAATGTCAGAATATATTTTATTTTGCTTCCTTTCAGTAAGTAATTTTTTAAAGTTATATTTTATTTTTGACTTTTCGACATGCTTGCCCCCCCCGGTACGATTATCACGCCCCTCTAAGGGGGTGCGCCCCACAGTTTGAGAAACGTTGAATTAAAATAAAAGTTTTCTTTGTTGACCTAAGTAGGAATTGACTTGAATTTTTTTTTTTTATATTGCTTGTTTTTATTTGTATTGTTGCAATTTCTTTGAAAGGAAAAATAAAAAAAAAACTTTTTTTCTCCTACTTGCCATCACCGTGGAAAAAAAATAAACAACTATAAAAAGACTCGGAAACCTCTAAAAGGCGTTCTAATTGAATCAGCTGAAAGTTTCTTTTTTCGGTCACAAAGCGGGAATCCTTGCAAGGTTGATAATTGGATGAGGATTTCATAGGAAATCGGTTTCTTATCGACAGATCGTTCCTGGTGTTTCGTTTGGAAGATGGTGGCCACTTGCAGGATCTACAAGAAAACATGTCCCAATGGAAAGGTAACTCAAAAAATAAGAATCCTTTTTCAATTCCTACTATTAGCTCACTCTATATATATATATGTCGCCCCTCTAGATAAAAATCCAAGTAAGTCAAAACATCTCATTTTTGAGAAATTACGAAAAACATTTTAGAAAACCTATGAGAGATATCCCAATTCTAACATTATACGCATGAAGCTAACATTTTATTAAAGCTGATTTAACTAACTCACATTTCTAGATTGTCTGTTTAAAACCTGAAACAAATACAATTTTTGAATTACTTTAGTTTTATACCAGCATTAAGCAACTTTTTTGCGCACTAAGTGGAGTTATTTTACTTTACCTGAAAGAGAAAAATGAGTTACATTACTTTTTACCTTAAAAATAAGAAACTTCTCTTTGAGATATTTTGAGTTATTTCATGTTTGGGTAGTGTTCATTTTTATTTACTGGCTTTAGTTTTTAGCTTTATGTAGGTCCAAGATAAAAATGATTGAAATAAAACTGGATTGTGTAATCAAAAATAAAATTTGGTACTTATTTTCTCCTTATTCTGTAATTAATAACTAGAATAAACTTTACAAAATAATAAGGCGGTTTGTTCTCTACAACAAACAGTGAGTAGATACCTAGTTAGTGGTTTTACATTTACTATAAGTATAGTTATTACTGTCGCCCAACAGATATAGTGGTTAGCGACGCTGACTGTGGTGCCTTAGGGACTGGGTTCGAATCCCGGAGAAGATATGGATGTTTGTAAATGTTAAGTTCCTTTGCAGCATGGGAGTACTCTAAATAGCCGTCGAGCCGCAAGTCCTCTCGTGTGGTTGGTGGAAGGGGAAGAGAGGTGGGAGGCCCCTGACCACCCCAGGGTTTTCTTCCTCTAAATTGGGGTGGAACCGAGCAAAATCGTACTGTCACCTCCATGGTGCTCAAAGCTAAGGCTAACGACAGGCGTAAAAATTCTAGCCCTCAGCCGCGATGAATTTCGCGGGCCTCGATCTGACTTCGTCAGGCAGGTGGCATTAGTTACAACACAACAACGCATAGTTATTACTTATTATGTACTTATTATACCAATTGCATAGAGATCTTAAATTACTTATCGGGTATTATTTTTATTATGTAATCACAGTAATAATTATCACCTTTGCATGTATTTATCACATAGGTACACAAATAGGTATCCCTTACAAATACATAGTCTACATCTGAATCTCGCTACTTCAACATTGGCAAAATTAAAAAAAGTTAGATGTTGTTAGAAAAATAAAGTGTTAAATCTAGTACAATTACTGAAACATTAGTAGGTACCTACCAACATTAATAAAAAAATATCAAACTAAAATAATTTGTGCTTAAAACGATATCAGTCTTTGCTCTTTTCTATCTTAATTCTCTCGATACCCTCATGTTATAAATCACAGTTTAATCATTGGTTTGTCAAAATTAATAAGTATCTACTAAAAAATATGGCACTCATTGCACGGAATGTTCTTAAACTAGAAACTAGCTGCTAATTATTGTGTTAAAAAACATTTTTGTAAAAACTGTAAAAGTACGGTTTTATTACCACATTTTTATCCACGTGTTCTTTAATATTTTTTTTTTTTTTCCGCATCCGACAAACTAAATTTTGTTGTGTGTGCTGTTGTCAAACTTATTGACATATCAGATACAGATTCCACAATACGTCTAGTCCTTCTCTTCTTCACCAAGCATGTCTTGCAAATGATGTTATATAGAAAAACGTCATAGGACTATTCTTTTCAACTTTGGTAATTTTAATATCGAGCCATTTAATTTGCTTTTTATCTTTATCCTTATTAAAATTCGTGCCCCACGCTTCTTGAAGTGCTTTTAAATCGTAAAATAGGTCATGTGTCATTTCATGCACTTTGTATGCTGGTCCAGATTGGCAACCCGAATCAATGTTATATACCAGTGTTTTTCAAACTTTCAATACTGGCGACCCAATTTTCAATCATAATTTTTGTCTCCCCCCTCCCTTGTACAACAATAATGTATTTACTGCAATAAAAATGCACTTTGACGCTAAAGATATAATGCGAGATCTCAATAATAAACTGTATAAGTATTATAATTCGCTAGGTGGGGGATCGTTCACTGTAATTTTAATTTTTTCTCTTATTTTGCCCTCCATTTTTTTGCGCCCTAGGCATGTGCCTAAGCGGCTCTCCAGTGAAAGACTGCCTTAGGCCGCCTTTGGGATGCTCGTAAGTGAAAACTTTGATAGGTCACTGTAGGTGAGAGAGAGTCCAAGGGAATCTGTGGAAGTAGATCGGAGTCCGTTGGAGTGTGTTGGGGCGTCGTAGGGTGTTGCATTGTATAGAAGTGTCTCTCTCTAACGTCTCTGAAGCTTCTTGGTTTCCCCTTTTCTTAAAAGATCGAATACGTCACGCCCTTCCAAGACATACTTAATGCAAAATCACGTCTGTTTGGAAGGAGCCGGGATTACTATTTGGCTATTGGTCCTTGCCACCCCTCTTGTGGTGGACTTTCAAGCCGGAGATCGGCGTGGGAACTGCACCGGTCACCTTTCTGTGGGCTGGATAAAAGGGAGGTCAAAGGTTGACTTGCCTTTGAACGTAAGCGTCGGATTGTCCATTTTGAGATATTTTCCCACGTGACCGTTGAAGACATCATTAGTTCCCTAACGGGAAATCAGTCCTTTGGTGGCGACCGCCGCAACATTTTTGAATGTACTTTTCAATACAGTATTATTTTGAATATTAAAAAAAAATTAAATAAAAACGACTTTTACTTCTTTTAGGTGACCCTCTACCTGCCAAAGAGGGAATACATCGATCACATCACCTGTGTGGATCCTATAGGTGAGTAAGCGCATGATGCTGGGTGTATTAGAATCCCATTTTCTAGAAGCTAGTTCAATAGAACGGAAACATATTTTCTATTTCCGGTCCTTCGAAATTTTACAAAGTTGTATTGTTTCCAGCTGAACAGCGGGAACCGATTGGTCATGATCGCCAAATCGTGGCCGCATTATTTCTGTCGAAACAAGGTTTCGAGTCTTGATTGATCACGAACTAGTGGCCGAATCGTCAATGGTTAGAATCCTGGTGCTACTGAAGACACACCGTGTAGAGGGGCTGATGCCTTTTAAATCTATCGTGGCTCAATGTTTACCCGTTGGTGTGGTGTAGTAGTTTCGAGAGGGTGTTATCAGCTCAAGTATCGTCCTCGTCACTTGACTGTGGTTAAAAAATAAGAGGTCCGTCACCAATAGCCCTCGTGTTGCTTTATGAGAGTGAGTGAAGATTAACGTCGCACTGTTCAGCTGCACGAGGGATTTTGGCGACGAGCCTCGAAATTTTGAACCACAGTCAAGTGACGAGGACTACACCTGAGCTGGAACCCTCCTCTCCTAACTGCCACACCACACCAACGGGAGGACGTTTGAGCTCTTGACAGATTTAACGTGCATTTCTCCTCTACACGGTGGAGGAGTCATCACGGTGTCATCAATACGGTATTATATGAACTGCATATTTTTGTGTATATGTTACCGGCATTCTATAGAATGACGTTTTTAGGCAAAGTATGAAATAGGAGAATTATTACGTACTTTGCCTAGGCATTGTATAGAATGCCAAATGCTATTTAGGCAAAGTATGAAAAAAGGTCCTACTAAGGCTATTTTATAAATGACGTGCATCCCTAAGAAATACAAATGTTATACTAGAAAAATAAAAAGAGTACCACTAAAAAAATGTATTCAAAATACGTAAAGAAAAATGAAAGTTGTACTGAAAAAGATTATTGTCTTTCTTATTAAGGGGACTTGGCATATTTTGAACAATCATTTTTTTTATTTATGTATTTAAAAATTTTATTTTAGCATTACATATAATGTTTTTATTCAAGAAAATAATACGAGATGAAATTTTGTATAAATTATTCACACAATTTAGAAAAATTGAAAGTTTTAAAAAAATATGGAACATTTTAAAATATACTATTTTTGAATTTATTATTTATTTGACCTGAAATATTTTGTAACTTTCCTAAGAATGCCTTAAACAAATTTATTAGTCGATTTTACAATAACTTAATTAATATTAGAGAAAAAAAAATAAAATGTAGATATGCATGCTAAAATTAAAAAAAAAACCAAAATCTCCTACATTAAATTTTTTTTTTAAAAAAAGTTTTAAAATTTACAGCACAAACTGAATGCCAAAATTTTGTTACATGAAATATACATAAAACAAAAGGAAAAAACGAAGTGATTATTAATTTTTTGGGAAAGGAGAAGTTTTTTGAATGCAAAAAAACACAAACTGAGATAAACCACTGTTAAGTTTGAAATTTCAAAAATAATTATTATAATTATTATAATAATTATTAAAAATAATAATATATAATTAATATTAACATAAAATATCTCTTTAAATATTGGCTACAATTTTCTGAATAATGGCATTTTCAAATAATTTGAAATCATATATTTTAAAAACCCCCCTTTTTAGAGGTATTAATTCTAAGAAACAAAAGGGAAAATTTTAAAAAAATTTTTTTCTACAATTAAAATTTTTAAATTTTTTTTTCTCCAGTTTTGAAATTTTTTATACACGGGTGTAAAATTTAAAAATAAAAAAATTTAAAAGCCAATGAAATTCAGAAAACTAATCATAAAAGTATATAAAATCTGCATAAAATCGGGGTGAGTCGCTGAAATATGGCTGAAGAATCAGGACGACTTCATACGTGAATAATGACGGAAAAGCGGGAGGAGGGGCGTACTGTCCCCGTGTAGCTGCAGAGTTCCCAATCAACAAAACTGTCGTTTACGCGCTTGGAAAGCGTTCCCCACAGGTACAGCTTGGGGTTTGGTGTGGCCGCCCGAGGACGGCAACTGCGGGGATGACCGATATACATCTTCAGGGAAAAGATCGACAGAAGTCAGAAGCGCCATTGTTCAGAAACTCTGACAGAAACAGTGACAAGTGTTAGCGGTTTACTTGGCCAGACGCCTTCACGAAGGGGCCTGTTCGCCCGCCGTCCGAACGCTGCCTCCGTTGAAAGATGGCCACTGAACCCACCGTTTACAGTGGGCCGGAGCACAAAAAACTGACAACTGATCAATGGAGTCGTGTTTTTACGGATGAGAGTCGGTTCAGTACCAGAAGCGATTCTCAACGCGTTTTATTTGGAGAGATCAGGACCGTTTTATCCCAGTAACATCAGGAAAAAACACCCCGGGTGGTCCTGGAGTTTTTTGGGTTTTTAATGCTTAACGGCGGAACTGAGCTTCACATTTTCGACAGAGGGTCTGTAAACGGGGACGCCATTGTGAGGAAATTTCTTCCCTATGTGATCTTTTTCGAGTGCCATTGGCCTCAGACTTCATTTTTATGGATGACAATGCCGGCCATATCGAACTTTTGGTTGAGGACTGCTGGAAAAGTGAAGATATCACTGAATGGATTGACAGCGTGCTCCCAGATTCAAAACCATCAAACATGGGGGATGTTTTGGGAGTGTATTTCACACGTTTACATCATCGGAGAACAACCAACAATCCAAAGCAGTATTGATTAGTGAATGGGCCCCCACCTAAGAATGTGACCAGCTAAGGTTCTGAGTATGCGGAGACGTGCAGAAAACATTGTAGTAGGGAGGATATACCACATTAAGGAACATTTTTATTCATCACTGTTGGATAACAATCATGATCACATACTATGTTCACATAAAACTTTACTTTTTTTTATTCCATACCGTATGCGTTTTATTCCTTTTCAGCGCCGATGCTTTCGTCATCGTACGTTAATATTCCTATTTCAAGAATTTCATAAATCTCAAATTTTTCGTAAAGTATGGCACAAACCACCTGTTACTTAAGTTTTGCACACCAGTGTATTTTTATGGCAAACATATGATGAATAAAAACTGAAATAATAAAAAAAAATTTTAAAAAAGCCTTAATGAAAAAATTTTACATGCAACATTTCTAAAGAAATACAAATTACATTAATGTAATATTTAAGAAATATCTGCTTTATTTATAAAAGCTTCTTTTTTTAGTTATTATTTCACTTTTTACAATAGTTTTTCTCTCTCTCATTTTTTTTTATCTAAAAAGGGATGGTTGTTTATATTTTTCATTGAAGTTTTTCCAACTTCTAATTTTCAGGCATGCAAAAATGATGTATCATTAGAAAGATAATAATGCAAAGAATATAACTAAATAAAAATAAACAAATGATATTTTAATCATTTTTAAATTTTTAATTTTAAAATTTTAAAATTGTTTAAAAACGTGAAAGGGGGAGGGAAGTAATGGGGCTATTGGGATAAATTTACATATTTGAAGAGCTCATAGGGAGAACAATCGAATCCAGCCAGTGCGGTTGACCAAGGTAGCATAGGATTCGAGTTATTAATGGGGAAGCTCTGTGGCGGGGCACTGGAGGGGCCAATTCCACGTAAGGCTCACGCATACATGAAAATATGGCGTACCTCCAAAAACCAAGCTCAATTCCTTAAGGGGGTGAAATTTTTTCAGACCTCATAGGATTAACATGGGAACATGATATTTTAGTGCTTAAGCCCTCCCCATGCCTACACAATGGGAGTAAAGTATATGACTGGATGGGTCTTGACGAGTGGAACAGTTGGTTCAAATCTCAAGTCCGAGACTCAAACATGAGCCAAGATGTTGTGGATTTAAATAAGTTTTAAAAGTTTAAAACAATTAAAGACTATGTATGGAATAGCCCTATGAGCATGAAATTATAATAACTGGAAGAGCAGTTAGAGAGGGATCGAATGAGCCATGTTCGAATAGACTATGAGGCTCGGGTGTCGAGATATTGGCCAAAAAGCTGTAGAAGGGGTGGGAATACACCGGGGATGTGTCCCAGCAGATCCTAACCATAACAAAAGTTATTACGATCCCCAAATATCAGTCCCCTTGCACCAAAAAAGTGGCATATTTTTTTCATTTCATCATTTCACTAAAACAGTGTTTGGGGATTTAACTAATTCACTTACTTACAACAGGGAAAAGACAAAGAAATTTATTTTAACATTTTTCGTGAATTGATCATCTCCTATAGGGATTTGACGAAAGCCCTAATTTCCTCGTTTCCCTGCGACATATAGACGGTGACCTTCAAGGGTGAAATCATGAGATTCTTTCTCCCCTGTCAGTCAAAGGGTCGCACATTAACACAAGTCATTCCTCTCGCTCTCCTCCCCCACCAACGACTCAGCTAATTGCTGTATTTCATACTTGGCTGGTTTCTCATTTGGCATTCTATAGAATGCCTAGGCAATGTATGAAATAAAAATCATTTCATACATTGCCGGCTAGTTTTAGGCATTCTATAGAATGCCGGATTTCATACTTTGCCGGTAACATATATATGTAAGCACTTATCAGAGCAATTTTGAAGTGTTAGGTTCTATTTTAAGTCATGATCCAGAAGAAAACTGTTGCTAAATCTTTCTGAAATAAATGAGTTATCGAGAGAATTCAGATTATATGAGTTATTTAATATACTGGTGTTCACAAAATTAAGATAATTTGCATATTTTGCCGAATTTCAAGAAAAGATTTGAACGAAGTGTAAAAATACTGCTTCGAAACAAAGATTCAAATCTTCTAATTTTCTACGTCAAATACTTAAGTTATCCGACCACTTGCAACAACTTTTTTTTTTAAAAATGGAGTTGTTTGGACTTTTTTTGTGTTTTTTTATAGTGTTTTGTGTGTGTGTGTGTGGTTAGTACATTTAAAAAAATATGCGAAAATTAAGAGGAGAAAAATAAATTATTATTACTGAAATGGGAAAAATGGTTCAAAATTGACAAAAAACTACCTAAATGGTACCCATTCTGTCCAAAAAGTTTATGAACAAATTTCCAATTTCTCAATTTTAAAGGGTTGATTTGCTCTTCATTGTTGAAATGACCTTCAGGATAAGATGTATTTTAATTTTTACAAAAGCTAGAGCCCTTCATCTTAGTTATTATATGAAACCAGTGTCGCACAACAAGAGTCGGGGTCGAACCCCAAAGTCCTTGATCTTTTCCGATTGATTATAATTCTAAGCATATAGTACGTAAAATTTAATTAAGTATTTGTTATTAATGATTAATTTTATTAATTAATGCTAATTATTTATTCAATAATTAGTTTTTTACTGTGTTTTGTTCCCGAAAATCGACAAAATCAAAAGAAGCATGATACAAGAATGGTCCCCTTGAAAAATTTCTGTGTGCGCTACTGTATGAAAATGATTAAAAAAACAGTGATTATGTTCACAAAAAGGACTGTAAATTTTGTAATAAAACAGTGATTGATAAATCTGAAGGTAAAAACACTTCTACTATTATACAGAAAATATATAAAAAATTTCAGTTCATTATTTTGAAAACTTTATGAGCAATCGCTGTCTCCGTTAAAGCCTTTTCAAAAAAAACACATTTCGAGTAAATAGCATTTTAAAATACATCTTGCTTTAAATAGTGGCACCTGCTTTTACTACTTTTTTTTGTTCTAGTGAATGGAAAATAATATACTAAGTATTTCTATAAAGCTAATAAAATGGCATATAAAATAAAAGCATAAAAAAATGTGTCAATTTTTGGTAAAAGTCTCCATTTTAGGGTAGTCGGATACCTTCAGGTATCCGACTACGTTCGGAACCGTGATTTTAAAAAAGCGTATAAATGGATAATTTTCATAATATTTAGTGTCACTTAGATTAGAATATATGTATAAAATTGTTTTAAGGACATTATGACAATAAAAAATTATTTGAATACAATTTTTTGGCAAAAAATTAACTTAGAATAATCTTTTTTCAAAACGTTCTCCTTTCATAAAAAATGCTTCTATAATAATAATATTTTGTGTGTGTGTGTGTTTATATCAAGTAAAGACTTCTCCAGAGGGACTGAACTAGGAATTTTGAAAAATTCCCATTATTTTCAGAGTTCCCTTTGAAAGAATTATCGGCGTTTTTTTCTTAAAATTTCTCCCCGCTCTGTTGTGGATATGGATAAATACACTTCTAAGTTGTATATTTCAAAAATTCTAGTTCAGCCTCTGTGCAGAGGTTTGAGCTATATACAGGCAAAATATTATTATAATAGAAGCATTTTTCACAAGAGGAGAATGTTTTGAAAATGGGTCATTCTATGTTTATTTTTTGTCAAAATATTGTACTTGAATAATTTTTTATTGTAATACTATTCTGAAAACAATTTTATATACATTTTCTAATCTAAGTGATACTAAATATCATAAATATTATCCATTTATACGCTTTTTCAAAATCACGATTCCAAACGTAGTCGGATACCTTAAGTGTAAGCGTGTGTGTGGATGAAACTAGACGAGGAACAGGAGTTGTAGTGCTCGTGCCAAAATCGCATTACGTTCGACAGCAACTTCGTCGAATTTTTGGTATTTTTTTGTAGCAATCGGTTAAATTAAGCTTGGAACGATAACAGGGAGTAATCACCAACGGTTAAATAATTGAATGAGGGAACGAATATGGGTAGGCTAGGGGCAAGACAGTTTCAAATCCAGAATTAGAGAATTTAATTTAACACTCACCATTGTATTTAACTTATGGAAACAGTATCAAGATACCTGATACGTCGACAGAAAGCCTAGACAAGGTTGTCCAAGAGCCAAGATGACCAGAGAAGATCGCCGTCTGTCTATTTTTTTCAAGGCGTAAGAGGGATGCTTCAGCTTCTCAACTCTGTCGTGAGCTGTATGCGGTCACAGGAACCCAAGTTTCAATGGGGACTATTTCTAGAAGACTTTATGAGAGAACACTATTGCAAAGAAATCACTCAGTTCTGCGAAAGGATCTCCATTTAAAATGGTGTAGAGTTTACAGAGATTGGAGTATAGATGAATGGGCAATCTTACTCTTCATTGTTGTGAGTTCTGATTCAACCTAACCAGTGATTTTCACCGTACTTTCCTGATTAGAGAACCCAGAACCCTCTACCTGCTCTTCAATGTCAGAGAAATCGACCATTAAGGCAGCGGAGACTTGATTGTCTGAATGGTCATCAGGTTGGATGGCCACGAGCACCTTCACGTCTTTGAAAGAGACACTGTGACTGCTGTCATATATAGGAGTGATGCCTTGGAGCCCTATGTTTGCCTTTTCAAGCTTGCAGTTGAGCCTGATTTTATTTTAAAAGATGATAACGCGAGGCCACATAGAGCTCATCTGGTCGACGAAATTCAAGAAAATAAGGTTATTCGCCGGATAGATTGGCCAGTAGTGTAGAACATGCCTGGTGTGTAATTGCAACTCGTAAACCATCTCCGAGAACTATCTACACTATTCAATTCTTGGGTAAACAAACGTATCTATCTATCTATCTATATGAGTCTATCTTCTCACAAACCACTGAACGCAGAAACGCACCAAAGATACCAAAAGAGGGGAAGTGATCCGAAGAAGCCATTTTGATCATTTTATTTCCAAAATTTCAGTTAGTTAAAAAGATATTAATTAAAAAAGTTAAAATGTACTATTGGTTTGCCCCTGTATGCTGTTTATCGCGCAAAAATCGCCCAAAAAAGGCGGGGAAGGATTTCAGACGACCTCGTAACTTTAAACATGGTCGAGGAAGATACCTCAGCTGTCACCCCTCAGCCACACCTTGACAAAGTTAGGACTTATAGCCTGGACATGTCTTACGTGCTTCAGCCACTCTACATGGCGGGTCTTCAGTGGCACTAGGGCTCGAACTCCTGACACGCCAGACACATGTTCGTGGCCATAATCATTAGGTTACCGTGGCCACAGAAACATGCTTAAGAGTTCACAAATTCAAAATAACACATAAATCAAGCCTTAACAGTCATTTTCTTAAAGAGAAAATAAGTATTGCATCCTTAATTTTTTTTTCTTCTTCAACTGAATAATGTTTAGGAAAATTCGTAGCAATAACTATTGAATCCTTCTATGCAGAGGGCATCGTACTACTGGATGACGAATACCTGAAACAGCGACAAGTGTACGGTCACGTGATCGCAACCTTCCGCTATGGGCGCGAAGATGACGAAGTGATGGGTCTGAAGTTCGTCAAAGAACTCTACCTTGCCTCCCAGCAGATCTACCCACCCCCCTTACAGGATGACGGACAGCCCTTACCCCAAGGGCCCGTCTCTAAGACGCAGCTGAAGCTCTTAGACAAGTTGGGATCCAACGCATATCCTTTTACACTGCAGGTAATATCATTTGCAATTTGTGCTTTAGGTTCATTTTTTAAATGCCTAACTTTTAACACGGCATACTTAAGTTCTTTGATGATTCTAACATGAATAACAACTAGTAGCGTACACAAGGAAGGGACAGAGGCTTGGGCGTTCAAAAGCCCCCACCCCCCTAGACCAGTGGTCTTCAATCTGTGTTCCACGGAACTCTGGGGTTCCATAAGTCACAATAAAAATTCAAAGAAAGTTAGAAATGTGTATGCAAAATGGATTTACGTTCTTTATGAAGTTTTTATAACCACAAGAGTATCTATAAAGCTCATCTCAGTCATTAAAACTACAAATTTTATTTGTACATAATTTAACTTTTTTTCGCAATACTTTTTAAACTTTTATTATAATAAAAAAAATATTAAAACAGTTTTTCTTTATATGTACTACGAATATCTACTGGATCAGGGATGTCAAACTCAAAAGCTAACCCGGGCCAAGCAATCAAGGTTTAACTTAAGCGGGAGGCAAAAAAAATTCATATTCGAGAGAGAGAAGAAACGTAGGTTTATTTCGAATAATACATTATAATAAACAGAAATAAATGAATTAAAAAAATTAATGTTGTTATCCTGACACTTGCCATTTCTTTTTTACAAGCTTTCATTTAACTTGCCATGTAATTTGTTCGTGTGGAATCTTGCAACTCGATTTTTATCTACTTTAAAAGATCAGATTAATTCAAAATTTTACACACTTGTCAAGGGTCGATGACAATAGAATAATTTAAAAATTTTGTTCCAATTTAGCAATTAGTTAAAAGGATATTAATTAAAAACGTTAAAATGTGCAAATAGTTTGCCCCTGTATGCAGTTTATATCGCCAATACACCGTACTTTTTAGTTCGATTCACCATAAAAGCGTATTTTTTAGTTTTTTAAACAATAATTTATTGCTTTTTTCTTTCCAATTTCGGGAGAATTTATAAAAAAATTTACTATGTATTATTGTGGGGGAATATATTGGTCGGGCCGCGCAAAAATGCTCGTAGTGGTCCGCGAGTTTGACACCCCTGTACTAGATTGTGATTATTCCATTAGTTACTGTACCTGGTTCTACAGAATGATTTCATACTCGTTATAGTACAATGTTTTACAAAACTAAATAGTGTTCTAATGGAACATGTACCTTTTTCACATTTGTGGAAAAGGCCTATTATTAAGGAGAGGGAACAGCTTATCGATGTATCAACAAATTTGACGTTAAAATCTGAATTTCAGGTAAAACAGCTCCTTTATACTGTATATTCATGCAAAATACACAGGATTTCTCACACAGCTACAAGCCTTTTAACGTCATTCAGAACATAATAATTTAGTGAAAAATAGTTCTCACATAATGAGTGACTGCAAAAATAAAAATTTCCTTTTATTTCTAATGGCAGATCATGAACAGTTAGTAACAGAATTCATTCAATCTACCTAGTTGTTGTTGTTTCTAATGCCACCTGTCTCACGTAGTCAGATCGAGGCCCACGAAATTCATTGTGGCAAGGGGCTGGATGTACGCCTGTCGTTGACCTTGGTTTTGAACACCATACAGGTCACAGTACGATTTAGCTCCGTGAAATTCCCGAAGGGACGATAGATGGTGACACCACCGATCTCCACCTCCACAATTTAGGCATGGAACTGAAGGGGAGGGGAATATTCTCCAGTCCCCTGCACTCGTGATTCAGCCCACAAGATTTTCGGACCCACTGATTTAACAAGCACGTACTGCGTGTGTACTCAGAGGGTATTTGGTGACAGTACCAAAGTACATTCACCAAAAGCTGGTATCTCTTTTTAGTGCGGCACCATATTGGCAGATACCATCACTGCAAGTAATTTTGACGTCCAGTTTCCTCCCTAGAGGGAGCATCTGAGTTCTGACGATGTGAGCCTGTACTAGGATTTAATTTTGCCTAGAGCATCCCTCTTGGGATCTTTTACCTGCCGTATAATCATACAAGATGGCCGCTGTCGATTTTCTGCGTCATGAAAATCTATCGACTTGGGCCGGGGTTGAACCCACAACCTTGGGTACAGAAGGCCAGCGAAAAACCAACCACGCCACCCAGCCGACACAAAAATAAAACATAAAAACCAAATAAACGCAGGATATGAAAGGGGACTGCAAATAATTTAAATAGACCAAGATTTCAACAGTTTACTTAAAAAATGCAAGCATATATCAAAATTAATAAATGCAATCCAAGGATTTGTGAAACATGGATCACACAAATTAATATTATTAATGAGAAAATTATATTAAAATTTAGATTAAAATTTTTTAATTCAAAATGCACAATATTTTTTTATAACTGTATTTTTAATATTACCTATAACATGTTGATCTACTTTACATATAAACTCAAACTCAGTGGTGCAACAGCCTATGATGGCCAGGGCCTACTGTGCCCATGCCAGTATACTTGACCATTGGACGCTGAGGTGCATGAGCAGATGTCCCAATCGCTTGGTCAGTCTGAAGAGAGACACCCAGTGTTTAAGTCCGCAAGCAATCTTGGTACTCATTAATCGATCCACTGCAGTAGGGATGAAAGGTTGATTCGATCTTGCCCAGCCCGGGAATAGAACCCGGAGTGGTGTGGAAGCGCGAAACGCTACCACAAAACACTTTATAGTTCTAGGGGTTCCGTAAGTCGAAAAAATTTGAACACCAATGCCCTTGACCAGTGGTCTTCAAACTGTGTTCCACATAACCCTGGAGTTCCACGACACATACTCAAGGATTCTACGAGCCAGAATAAAAAAATTGAAAAGAAACTTATAAATATGTATGTGTAAAATGGATTCACGTTTTGTATGAAGTTTGAGTATCCACTAGAATTTAAAGTTCATCCCTATCATTAAGAAACTGAAATTTTTTTATTTAATACACAACAAAACTTTATTTTGCAATACTTTTTAAACTTATAATTTAATAGAAGAACACAAAACATTTTATTTTTACATAGACTACTGTATTGCTTCTCAAATTTTCAATACTGGCGACCCACTTTTCAATCATAATTTTTATCGCGCACCTCTTATACAATAATAATGCATTGAATGCAATAATAATGCACTTTGACGCGAAAGCTACAATACGATCTTAATTATAAACCGTACAAACTAATAAGAAAAGTATATTAAATTTTATATATGTTACTTTTAAGTAATATACATTTTATTTTTCTTTCTCGAATTTTTAAATTGGAACAGTTTGCAAAATGCGGTGGCTGCTTTAAAGATAAAATATAGATCTCAGCCAAATATAGAAAATGTACTCAGAGTGTCAATTTCTAATCATAAGTCTTCCTTTGAAAAACTTTCCTCTGCAAGAAAAGCCCACGGAAGTCGCTAATACTTATTAAACTTGCTCTTAATTTAGTATTAATAAATTAGTTATAAAATACCTTGTGCAGCACTAATACATTAAACGTATACTGTCTGAAGGATCCGCTCTTTGCACGAGTTCATTTTTTAAAAAACTAAAACATTCTTGATATAATAGCTGAATTGTCAGGTGAGTAAACCCAAATGCGGGACAATGTGTATGAAAATGTAAAATGATATTTTAAAATGAATGTTCATATTATAATTAGTTTTAAGCGGACTGTAATTTTAAGCCACACAGAATTAGTATTTAGAATTAATGTTAAATAATGAAAAATAATATAAAATTCCGATGAAGAATAATTGTGTTATTTTAAATATTTAAAGCGAGAAGACTTCAAAATGTTTTATCCCGGGAGCAGGCACACACCCGATATTAACGTTAATGGTCACGCGGGGTGATTGAGTCACCTCAATCCTTTTTTATCTTATAATTATTTTTATTGTACACGATACAAATCGGGATTCCAGTGAATAATTTAATTAAGGGAAAGTGTATTTATCTACTTTCAAGGACTTTTCAATTTTTCTTTGGTAACAAATAAACAGTTTTGACAGAATTAACGATTTCGTGTTCTGATTGCCCCGCGTGACCACTTCCGTGTTAAAAGTGTATTCAATATAATAATATGGATGTTACCACTAAAAAATTGTGTAAAACGTTTTTCATTATGCTTTATATGTTTGAGAATACTCATAAAAATAAATCTAGGCCAAGTAATCCTTCAAAGTGCCCTCTGTGGTTTTCCAAATATCATAAAACTCTTTTACATGGAAAAAAGCGCAACAGAGAAATACATTATTTACAACTTCCCTGAATGAGAAAAAAACACATACGAGAGAGGTCATAACTAACTGTACCAATAACTTAGAAGGTCAAACAGATCAGCAAATGCATTCTGCTGCCGACAGGTATAATGTACAGTATTTCAAAAATAATAACAGTGATGAATTTTTTATCTTCCTTAATTTTTTCGATTCTGGATCTGGATAATGGTTTTCTATGAAAGATTAGTATTTTAGGTTTAAAAAGAAAATGTAATAAAAAATCTTTTATCATGGGATTACAGCAAATCAAATAAAAGTTTTTTTATTTGGTTATAGGATCAAAGATAGCTAGATAGGTAATGAAAAAGTTTTTATTTTTGATGACGGAATATCGCCAAATGATATATATAAATTACATCAAAGTAAAAGTGCATTTTTTATTATGTCTGAAAGTATTTTATTTTAATTCATTCTAGTAAATTAATTATTTTTTAAATCTTTCATTTTCGATACGCTTGCGCCCTCCTTCTAGGGTTATCGTCCCCCCAGGGGGGCGCGCCCCATAGTTTGAGAAACGCTGACCTACTGGATAGTGAATATTTTACTGTTTATACTATCCCGAGTTCCAAGATAAAGTTTTATACTCGTTAGTACAATGTCTTTGAAAACTAAATAGTTTTCTAATGAAAAATGCATCTTTTTGAATTTGTGGAAAAAACTTACGATGAATGAGAAGGAACAACTTATCGACATATCAACTGACTCGGTGTAAAAAATCTAAATTCAAGCAAAAGAACAGCTCATAAATTTTATATTGCAAAATCATGTAAATTACACAGTATTTCTCATACAGCTATAAGCATTTTAATGCCATTCAGAACAATGTGTGTAAGTGAAAAATATTTCTCAACGTGAAACAAAACAAAGCAACAAAAACAAAGTATTGAAACAAATTGAACTTAGAATATGCACTGTGATGGCAGTTAATCTCAATAGACTTCGACAGTTTGTGAGAAGAAATGCAAGCCCACATCCCACTTACTAAACATAATGCATGGGTAGGTGACATTTGGATCACAGATTAATATTATTAATGAGTAAATTATATTAAACGTAGATTAAATATATTTTTATTAATAAATGCAATACTTTTTTAAAATTGCCTTTACATAAAGTATCTTTATATGTGTTGATCTACTTTAAATATTATTTTAAAATATAATCTTCTGTGTATGTAAAACAGGGTTTCACGAAAATACTTTCTAGTTCAAGGGGTTCCCCAAAATCACCTTATAGTTCGAGGGCAGGGGTGCCGAACCGTTATGGATCAACGTGCCATTTTTTCTAAAGAAATGTTTAATGAGGTATAGACGTGCCGTCAAATAATTTTGACTTGTGATTAGAGGGAAAATAATAAAACTAAGTATACTAACAACACAAAACTATTTTGAAAAAATATATTTTACACCTTATAGTAGTAAATATTTTAGTTATACGTGTAATTCAAATCAAAGTAATATTAGTGTGATTTCTGTTGCTGCTGATTAGATGAAAAATAACTTATATTAGGATTATAAGATGTTACTTTTAGTAAAATGCATGCTAAATTGAAGTCATCTGTCAAACAGTTTCTAAGCGAATTTTTAATGCTATTCATCTCTGAAAATGACTCGCAAACTTCGGTAGATGAAAATATGGTTAAAATAGATGACCTAGCTTCTTCAAACAGTTAAATGTCTGGAATTGAATTCCATATTTCCGAAATTTTATTATTAGCATTTTTACTTATACTGCTTGTTAATCTTTCTGTTTCAATCAATTCCAACTTTCTTCTTTTTTCAACAAATTTTTAAATCCATATTAAATCAGACTGAAAATTAATCAGTTGTATTTCAAAATTTCAATTTGCAACCAATCGAATTGGGAAAAGTTCAGTTTATTAAATGAAATCAATCAGGGTACAAATATAAAAAAAAACTTGAACGTTTCCGATCAATCTTTGAACTGAGAAAATCTCGCTGAAAACTGCGATGTTTGTTCGTAATTCTGAACTTTGTTATTTTGAACTAAAAGGCAAACCGTTTTGATCGGTGGCGTGCCCAAAATATTGTGTCGCGTGCCATCAATGGCACGCATGCCAGTGAATCGCAATCCCTGTTCTAGATGTTCCTTCTAGAGTTGGAAGTTGGAAGACCACTGCCCTAGACCAACAGATTTTTAATTTTTACCATAGTTATATCACCATACTTATCGACCCACCATAATTTATACCATACTTATCGGGCGCTTTCGTTTATATCAGGGTTACTCAACCTTTTTTTCTGCTGGGCCATATACATCTGTCAGCTATTTCACGTGGGATGCATACATATGTTAGTTATTTCACGCGGGCCTCAACATGAGGATAAATGGGGATGGGTGAGAAATGGTTTCAAGCCAAGATAACATTGGAAATTTAAAATGGGAAATATTGATCAAAATATTACAACTGTTTTGCTTTTTTTGACTGTCATTTTTTAATATTTTTTTATTTTTGTCACTAACACTAAATTAGAAGCACTTAAGAAATACTCCTTCACAATTTCTACATCAGTAAAAGGTTTCATATGATTATCAATAACACAACAAACTTCATAAGATATGTTACCACTGAGACATTACCACTGACAAAACACTGTTGCTTTTGCAAAGATTATTCACAAGAAAGCTTATTCATCACCTCTTGAAAGAGATCTTCGAGGAAAAGTGTCATTCAATGATTTCTGTTTATTGGTGTTTTTTAAATACAGCACTTTTATAACAAATGAAACAATTACGGATCCATGTTTGTTTTTCACTACAAAATAGTCAACCTCCAAATCGTCTTGAAGTTTCTTCGAATATATTTCGCTTGCAAAATATGAAAGATAGTTAAAAATTAGTTTCACCTATAAAACTGTCGCTATTCCACTGTTGTCTGTTATCACTAACCGTAACCGTTCCAAATAGAAAAAAGAATATCAATTCGCACCTTCACGACACCTACAGCAAAAAGCAATATTGATATATTTGATTTCTTGACGAAGAATTTCCCACCAAATTTTTAATATAATGTTCTTAAATAAGTAAATTTCTCAGAGCAATGGGGCATGACTGGGCCACATAAAAAGGCTCGGTGGGCCGCAAGTTGAGTATCGCTGGTCTACATGTTTTTTTAGAATGTGAGCCACCTCCCATAACAGAGGTGTGTGATACGCAGCTGATAACGACACAGAGACTTCTGCATTTCTTTTTAAATTACATTTGTTTCCCAATATTTTTCCAAATATATTTTTGGCTTCCTACTTTTATTTTAGCTTCCTGACAATGCGCCCCATTCCGTGGTGCTTCAGCCAGGGCCCGAAGAGCAAGGACAGCCCTGTGGTGTCTACTACGAGGTTAGGATCACTGTGGGAAATTCCCAGCATGACAAAGGACACAAGAGGTATAAAACAGTTGTATTTTCTGCTTATTTTTTTGCATAAGTACCGATTCCCGCTTAGTTCTGCTTACGCTTGAGGATTATTTCTGTAACCCACTTTTTCTGAAAGGGGTAATTTACACAGACCTGTAAAAGTTGAGGTACAATAAGAATTTCCAGCTGTGATTCTGCAAAATCTGATAAATTTAATAAAATATGTATTTATGAAAGATATAATCAGAGAAAACTAAATAATATTAACTGTAAAAATTAAAATTGCTATAACTGATATTATTTTAAGAAAGAAAAAAAAGTTAAAAAAAACACATCACTTTATAAAAAAACACATAAATTTCCTTAAAAATAATCTTAAAATTATGGAGGTTTTCAGAGGTACAATTCTGTTATCGTCACGCTATGAAGCTATTGGCGACGGACCTCATAGTTTTGAGGCTCGGTCAAGAACGATATCTGAGTTGGAACACCACGCCAATGGAAGGACATTGAGCCTCGTTTAACGTGCATCGGCCCCCTCTACATGGTGGGTCTTCAGTGACACCAGGACTGGACCCCAAGACATGCTTGGTCACGAATTTGTGACCATAACCACTAGGCTACAGTGGCCCCTTGGAGGTTTTCAGAAATTACTTTTTCAATGTCAAACTTTTGACATGAAAATACTGCTGGTATCTCAAATAAACCATTTTTACTTTCTTGCAACCAGATGCATAGAAATGGACTTATTACTAGTTGTTAGTGTTCACTAAACTCGTTAGCGTTCCTGCGAGTTAACAGTTAGTTTGAATTTGAAAATTCAATTTCAAGAACTCTATTTCAGATTACCTACGTGCAGGCACACCTTAAGATTCTTTGAGCCTAGATAAATCTTAAGATTTTTTTGAAGCCTTGGTCCTCTATTCAAAAGTAGGTCCTACCTGAGATCTTTTAAAATAAACAATAGCATGTATCGTCAAATACTCGTTCAAACGGTAATTTGAAACAAATAAATGTGAACGACTCACAATCTCGAAAATTTATGCACCCGTCGTCTCAACCGATGGCCGCATTTCGACTTTATGAGTGAAAAGGATGGTTTATGGTATTAGGCCTAGGCCTAGACACACACATGGACAACGGTCATCACATAATAATACAGTCTTGCCAGTTCACATGCAGCTTGAAATTCCCCGTTTTTCAGACAATATGTACGGGAATAATATTTGACCATTAAAATTATCTGGATCACATGATTTTATTAAGACCGAGTCGGAACGGACCGAGGGTGAGGCCCTGGGCCCGGGCCCAGCTGTCCCAAGCCTTAAGACGTCCCTGCCTACGTGTTATGAGACGTCGATAACCTGGTGGTCATAATCATGAATTCGTGGCCGGCATTGTCGAGTTGCGGACTATGGCCACTGAACACTCGCTGTGTAGAGGGGCTGATGTACGTTAAATCTGTCGTGGCTGACATTTATGGGAAATGGGAAGGTCAACAATGTTAAATTTAACAATGTTAAATTGGCTGTTTTCGATGTACCTTTTTTCAAAATCTGTTATATGTACATGTTTGAAATTTTTCACAAAAATAAAGTACACCTTTCTCATTATACTGAAAAATGAGCTTTTATATAGCTCATTTTGAGTTTTTTTAATTATTTATAAAATATTTTATCAAACACATGGTGAAATTTGAACCATTTTTCACATAAAAAGTTTTGTAAAGAATAAATTTTTGAGTTTTTTTATAAAAAGCTCATTTCAGTATATATTAGCCATCATTATAAATATGTCATAAAAAACTTACATTCCTGTGAATATTATTTTTCCAGAAAAGGTACATAGAACATCAAAAATTTGCATTTTGAGACAAATGAACTTTAATGCATAATTATATTTTTATTAAAGCATTCTTCCCCATACTCCAAATAATCTACATTTCTTTTTTTTATCTCATCATCCTCTCTCTTCCTTTAAAGTCTTTTTTTTCTTTCCTAACTTCCTTTGTTTTTTGTAAACATGAATATTTAGCCTTTAACAGTCTCTGTTTGTCGAGGTGCTCCATTGCCTGTACCGTATAATCACCAGGTTCAATATTAAATTTTCTCAAAATTTCTGGTTTTGATACATTTCCCGTATCAAATGATGAATTTGCATCATATATACCAACGATAATACTTCTATTTGTATGAATATTTTCTTCGGTGCACGAGACCATGTTACATTGTTCACACTTTCATTGAGATTTTGTGTACCTCCATGTAAACACTTTTTTAAGCAATTCTGTATCAAATGTTTTCATTTCCATCATTCATTCAACTTTTAAGCAAAAACAAAATACTTTGTTTACATTTTTCGCGCGCTCGCGCCATTCAAATGGGTGTGGCCCAGTTTCAACGATTATTTAAAAATAGGTTTTAAGGGCTTCTAATTATTCTAGAGGTTAAAGTAAGGTATAGGTATTTTTAGAAAGGTTAAAATCTATACAATTTCAAAATGTAAATTTGTCATATTAAGAAGATTTTGTCTCCAACAATCCTTAAAGTTAGCAAAGTGGGCTGTCAGCTCTGGTGTCGTTCTTGTCACTTGACCGCGTTTCATAACCAGGTTCGTCACCAGTAGTCCTCGTGTTGTTTTATAAAACGAAGTGTGAGCAAACACTCACTCACACTTACATGTTGCAACAACTATCGTAAGTATCTTGTGTGTAGAGTCCGAAACATTATCTCAAATGTACCTCAATTTATTACAGCATATTTTGTGGCAACTCGAAAAATTTCTTCTATCATAGTTCAATGACGTCTTCGCGAGGCTTGTTCGCAAGGAGAAACTGATTAAGTTAAACCGTATACAGAAAAGAACCTGTGGGACGTATATATATTGTTACTTTGATCGGGGGTTTCGAGGATTTTATGCGGATCAGTCGCGAACAACAAGACAGTTCTTTAAGAGCGATAAGAATTTATTGTCGAAAATCCAATCCTTGAAATACAGGATTCAGCTGCAATATTCGCAGAATAAATTTCACAAGATCTTTACACCTTCAACACCACTCAGACACAATTATCGGTGTCTAAAATGCACGTATGTTAAAGATTATTCACAAGCAATCGCTCGTTCAACATCCGAAATAATCACTTCAACAATCAGCGCAATACTAACTAATCACTAGTCAAAACCAGACTGACTGACTTTCGGCAACCATCTCTCTCTATTTATATCTCTCGCGCATAGTTCGAAAAAAGACCCGCTTGCGTCATAGATCTTGAAATTAGTAGATTTCTCTACTAATTTCTGGAAGGATCCAGAGGGCCTACCAGAACTCGCCTACATGATCACCAAAATTGTCACCAAAGTCAACGAATTGGTTACCAAGTCGCCAACTTGGTCACCAAAAATAACGCCAACTTGGCTCTACCGCCAAGATTTCGCCAAGTTCCCATTGAATCACCATTATAACGTAAGGGACGGCGTTTGCTTGTGAATATTACAATTTTAATGTAAATTAAATCTAATTTAGAGTAAGATAAAGACATTACAGATCCAAATACAAATTATTTACGCTATTTTACACAAAATTCGTAACAATATCAACCCGCTAGATGTTAGATTTATTCGATGAAGAAATGGAATGAATCTTATTAGTTCTTTATTTTTGCCAAAAAACACATTAAATACATAAGTGACAAGTTTTGGAATAAAACTCATCTCGACTCTTCACAGATTGATAGATCTCCTCTTTCATCTAAAAATAAATTTATATTATACAGACATAAAGGAGGGGGGGGGGAGAATAAAATTGTTTAGGTGCTAGAAAAAAAGACTTCAAATAAAATTAAATAATGTTTCATTCCTGCGGGTAGGAATTCCGTGTCCATGTCTGTGCGGAAAGTGCAGCGCGCCCAACTGGTGGGGAACCGTCAACCCTGTTCCGTCATCAAGAAGGACTTTTTGCTCAGTCCGGGTCACCTGGAGTTGGAAGTGACTCTAGATAAGCAGGTCTTCGAATTGGGGGATCCGGTAGCAGTGAACATAGCCGTCAGGAACTATTCCAGTAAGACCGTCAAGAGGATCAAGGTGTATGGTGAGACGAGTCTTTCTTTTTCTTTTCAGTTTGTATTTTATGCAATTAAATGCCAAGTATCGGTTTTAGCCTAAAACATACAATAGAAAATACGAGTACTTTATCGCTAAATAGGTTTCAAATTTGACACGGCCATCTTTCGAAATGAGCCTCGGTAACCCAGAAACAAGCTCTTTGCCCAGAAATGTTCATATTGGGTAAGCTAATGTGACATCATAGTCACATGACAAATGCAGTCACGTATTTCTAGCCAATCAGTTCATGTGCTTCACTGGTACCAGCTTTTGCTTTTTTCAAAACTTTATTTTAAATAGTATGCCCCGAAGAGCCGAAACCTTATTTGTGACGTTGCTTGAATTCGAATAACAGTCAGAGATGGAGATAGTACACATGTTTATATAATACAGAAAACTAAATATTTACACTTAAAAGTAGTAATGCGGGTAAAGGAAAATTACACCTTTGAAGGTGCTGCAGATTGGTGCGCACAAAGATCTTGCATCGTTGCCGTTGTGCTTCCTATTTACAGAATGTCCCGGTACGGGATTCAAAAGTTTCAGTTGGGGTAGGAAGGCGGGAAAGTATGGCTCGGTCAGTCACAGTTAAGTGTGAGGAGTGTAGGAAACACTTATGAACACCTACGTAGTAACACCTTACGCCACTTTCTGTATGCAAAAGAGCTGCAATTCGTCTTATCATGGCTACCACAAGTTCTTGGTAGATGACTGGAGACAGGTTGTACCAACCGTCTAAGTAGTGGTCACGCAAAGTCGAGATATTTCGACATGAAGACGTGTGATCTCTGATTTGCCTTTCTATGAAAAACCAAATGTTCCCAATCAGATTAAGATCTTCCAAGCTAGGTGTACAGAATATTAATTGGAATTCATCTTTATGCTCCTCTAACCCTTCTAACATAAGTTTAGCCTTTTGACATGAAACACTATCCTGCTGGAAGATTCCACGTCTGGTTTGGAAAACGGACGCCATATAAGGGTGCAACTGATCCGCAGTTATGCGCAGATAGCCTACAACTTTCACGGTCGCCTCTACAAGAATTAACCCTTAACTTCCCACTGTTGCATTTCTGCAACATGTGATTTATTTCAATTTAACACACAGACTCAATATTTTTTTAAATTATCTACAAATCACTTATTTTAGAAAAAAAGATTACTGCAACGAAATACATGCTAATTTTGTCACTAGATGGAAGTAAATTTTTTCCAGAAATCCCAACAATTATAAAAATCTCTGATGCCTCAAGAACTGTATTTTTGCTATAAAAAAATCTATTATATTTTATGCTTAGATGAAATAAATGACCAGGTAAGAAATTTAAACATTTTATGTCATTTAAAAGTAATTTTGATTTTCTGATGGAAAAAGTTTGAAAGAAATTTGATTTTAATTATATGTTGCAGGTCTGCAACATTGGTCTTTGGTTACCATTTTGACATGGCCAAAAAGCGTATAATAACCCAAGATGAAATTGATTGATATATGAATAATTCGGACGGATTGAGTGAGGACGTTTTTAAATATTCTGATGATGTTGTTGATTTTTACCTGATTGTGTGTCATCTAATGAAGATTCGGATAGTGATTGTGAAAATAGTATTGGTTCACAAAATACAATTCAGAATAAAAAATAAAAAAATTCGATGATGATAATAAATTAGATAGAAATATTTCAGTCAGAGAATCTTTTTTAAATTTAACTTTTAAGAATCATAAAACATTGTTAAGGAATTTTTTATGAAAAAATCAAAACATTTCATTGAATGAAGAAGTAATAAAATTCTATGGAGATGACATGCTCCCAAAAGAAATTATGGGTTTGGAATGCGAAAAATGAAAAGTAGGACTTTGTTGCAACAAAATCAATAACTGCTTTAAAAATTTTCATTGTATATAAGGCTACAGCAATTTATAACAATGAATAATAAAATCCTCATATAAATTTTTTTTTTGTAAATTACAGCAGTACTGCGCAATGTTGCACTTCTGCATCAAACAAAAAAAAATGATTGAAATTCAATTTAAAACAGCTTAATTTTTTTAATATATTTTTCCTTTTAATATTATTTGACAACTAGCTGATATAATTTGTTCACAGAAATTTTTAAAAAATTAGGAAGTTAAGGGTTCCAGAGCCCCCATGCGAACATTCTCCAAAGCATATTACCGACATCACCAGTCTGAGTACATGGAGAAAGCAAATGCTCGACTTGGAAGGCAGCTCACCTTGACACAACCATCGGCGTGATGAATGAGTAATCGTGATTCATCCAACCAGGAAATTCTCTTCCACTTATTTATGGTCAAGTCTCAATGTTTTTGAGCCCACTCTAGGTGTAGTTGGCAATGACTTTCGGTCAACAGAAGTCCACAAGTGATACGTCTGCTGCGCAGTCCCAAATACAACAGTGTCCGTTGAATAGTATGCTCTGAAACACTTGCATTTGCAGAGCTGTTAGCAGAGCCATTGTCTGATGATAATTTTGCTTTACAAAGAGGGTAAATTTCTGACTTCCTTTTTTCTTAGAAGACGCATGGGCGTCCAGCAGCTCGATATCTACTTCTAATTTCACCATCATTTGTCAACTTTGCATAAAAAGTTAAAACAGTAGAGCACGAACAACCTACCATTCATGCATTTTCGGAGATACTCGTTCTGAGTCTTCAAGCCATTACAATCTGTCCTCTTTCAAATTCGCTTAAACCAGCCGCCTTTCCCCTCATTCGTAAAAGTAAATGCAAAAAATGATAGCTTATACCTTCTGCATCAGCAATTAAATACCAGTCATTCTTAATCGAGGGGTTTCCATGTCATCAAGACGAGTTCATTAAAAAATGTGACTGTGTTCATAAGGTTTTGGCTCGACAGTGTACATATGTTTGCAATAATAACGCAACAGTAGGTAAACAAAATGCCCTTGATTTCAAAGTACTCGTATAAAAATATCAGAAATTTTAACTTATTTAGAAAAACATATTAAAGAATCTCAAAATATTTTTACCCTATAATCAGATCTGACATTGTATCTCGATCTTACAACTACAACGACAAGTACCAGGCTAATATCAGCTTTGAATTCAAAGGAAAACATGGCATTACCTTTATCACATAGCCGTCATGAATTTACGCGATTGAATCGCAGGCTCGAATTCTAGTTTCATCCATTGTGTGGGGAAATGAAGATTGTGGTACCTTTAAACGGAGCCCAGTCAGACTGGGTCTCAAAAACACGTTGGGCACCGCTGTGACCTTCCATGTTTGTTATTATTTATTGATAAAATACAAAAGATTGATGTATACAGGAACAAATATTTAATGTTCTTTAAATTCCACAGAAGAGAGCACAAAATACTATTTTTACATAAATATACATAAAATACCAGGTGGTTACAATTAAATTTATACTATTCAGAGGCCTGTAGAACCCGTTCTGCTTATCGAATGTTGATGAAACTTGGAATATATGCTATATGGACCACGGGGAAAAGGTTTCTGCAATAAAAAAATGGTTCAAATTTTGACCACAAGGAGGAAATGTGGTGTTCAAACGATATGTTAGAATCGTTAAAATTTATTCAATAACAGAATTTGCTCAGTATTTGCTCCAATGACATCAATAACGTGCTGAAAGTGCGTTATAGCGTTTTCAATGGTAGTGCGAAGGAACTCATGAAGGATTTCAGCCACGTGGCGTATAAAGTTAGCTTTCAAATCAGGAAAAGCCCTAATTCCTCCTCTGCAAACATGATCTTTTAGAAATCCTCACAACCAGAAATCACCGGGATTTAATTCGGGTGAGCGAGAAGGCCATGCATCCGGAAAATATCTGAATAATCACAATTATCGACAAAGGTAGCACTAATCAGTGCTTTTACTTGATGCCCAATGTGAGGAGTTGCTGCCTCTTGCATAAAGATAATGGTTTGCAAACATTGCCTTCCTGTAAAGCAGGAATGATTAACGATGACAAACGCGCGCTGAATGATTCTCTGGAAATGACTGTAAGTGTATTACATAGAGGTTTTATATTTGCATAAGGAATACTCGATAAAAGCCACCTGGTGGTCAAAATTTGTACTATTTTTTTTTATTACAGAAATCTTTCCCCCATGATTCATATAGCATATATTCCAAGTTTCATCAAAATCTGATACGCAGAACAGGTTCTACAGGCCTTTGAATAGTGTAACTTTAATTATAACCACCCGGTATATCACAAATGCGGAAATCAATTCTTATCAAGTGTGTGAGCAATCTTACTCGAGATCTTACTTGGGAAGAAAATGAACTTTCCTCCACAAAGAACAAGGAACGCCATCTGGCTGTCGTTTAACAGTTTAAGTAAGGCGCTGTAAATTACGGTGTTATAACTAAACGATGAATACCTTACAATGATTTTAGACACAAACAAATAGGATGAGAAAAGTTTTACATTTGGCAAAGGAAATGGGCTCAATTCATGTGATGCCATAGTCACATGATAGTGTGAAAGCCACACGATTCTAGCCAATCAATTAAAAAACTCCTGTGACGTCATAGTCACACGATAAAAACTATCTAGTGTTTCCAGCTAATCAGTTCACGCGCTCCGGTGTTGCCAAGTTTTGCTCTTTGCAAGAAACTTTCTCTTAAAAAGTACATATGTATACAAAATGCATTTTATTTAAAAGTATAAACATGAAATAAGATTTTTTTTAATTTAAAAAAAAAAATCTTTTTGAAGAAATTTTTTTTCCTAACATTTAAACAACTTTACCCAATAGTGAAATTTGAAATTTTATCTGAGCTTTACAAATAGAACAACAAGTACAATTAGTTTAAAGTTTTTTTTTAATTCAATGGAAAAACACGTGTTTGTTTTTATCACGTGACTTCAAGAATAGGCTCAATTCATGTGATGTCATAGTCACATGATAGTGAAAGCCCCGTGATTCTAGCCAATCAATTCAAAAACTCATGAGACGACATAGCCACACGATAAAAACTGTCTTGTCTTTCCAGCTAATCAGTTCACGCGCTCCGCTGTTGCCAAGTTTTGCTCTTTGCAGATACTTTCTCTTAAAAAGTACATATGTATACAAAATGCATTTTATTTAAAAGTATAAACATAAAATATGATTTTTTTTAATTTAAGAAAATCTTTTTGAAGAAATTTTTTTCCCTAACATTTAAACATCTTTACCCAAATATGAAATTTGAAATTTTATCTAAATTTTACAAATAAAACAACAAGTACAATGGGCTCGATTCATGAAGTCACATGATAAAAACAAACACGTGTTTTCCATTGAATTCAAAGCAAACATTAAACTAATTGTACTTGTTCTATTTGTAAAACTCAGATTAAATTTCAAATTTCATATTTGGGTAAAGATGTTTAAATGTTAGGGAAAAAAATTTCTTCAAAAAGATTTTTAAATTAAAAAAAAAAATCACATTTTATGTTTATACTTTTAAATAAAATGCATTTTGTATACATGTGTACTTTTTAAGAGAAAGTTTCTGCAAAGAGCAAAACTTGGCAACACCGGAGCGCGTGAACTGATTAGTTGGAAACACAAGATAGTTTTTATCGTGTGACTATGACGTCACATGAATCAACCTCATTAGTTTAATGTTTGTTTTGAATGGACTAAATTCATGCGACGTCATTAGTCACATGATAACTGAGCCACGTGTTTTTGGCCAATCAGTTCATAAATTAATACGACATCATAATTATATTAGAAATATAATCGCGCGTTTCCAGCCAATTAGTTCATGTGCTTCACTGTTGTCAACTTTTGCTTTTTGTAGAAACTCTTTTAGAAAGTACATATTTGCCAACGATGTAATAATGCACATAGTTAAACAAAATACACTTAATTTAAAAGTATTCATATAATGTAAGTATTTATTTTAACACGTGAACTCGTTGCCCAATCATCAAATTTTAAATGTTATCTAAACTTTACAAGTTGAACAACTAGTATGTCAATTTTTAATCAATGCGAAACACGTGATTGCCGTTATCATGTGACCATCATGAATTTAGTCCATTCAATGGAAAACACGTGTTTGTTTTTATCATGTGACTTTATGAATTGAGCCCATTGTCTTTTCAGAAGCTCGTATATTTTTAGCTATCATATTTTGATTAAAGTTATCAATACTAAATTGAAAATTAATGAATAATGCAACAAAATTGAATCCTTATCGTATCCATAAAAAGCTTGTATTGGAATTCGATTCTGATCATTGATATGCAGACGAACCTCTATTTTATGAATTCGTCTATTTTACTAACTTTTCCTGGAACCATGAATATAAAATATATTGAAAATGAATCTTTAACGAATTTTCTACATAGCGAACTTTTTTTCGGATTTAGTGACTTTGTTAAATAGAGGTTCGACTGTATTTCTAAACCAGGACAATTAAAGAGTCAATTTTAAAACTTTTATTAAAACTTTTTAACTATCTGAACAGAATTATTGATTATTTGTTGTTACGATTCAGCAACCTAACTAATTCGGATTTATTTCTAATGACGTCTAAAAAGCTTGCTAATTTGTTCCTTTTCAGCCATTCAGAATTCCGACATTTGCATGTTTGCCAGCGGTCACTGTCGAACCATCATATCTACTTTAGACACCGAGTGAGTTCTTCTCTTCCTCTCTTTTTGAAACTGTCTAAAAAAAATTAAAAATATAATACATTCTTAAAAATGTATACATATAGAATATTAATTATACAAATTCTTTCTTAAATACATTCTGGTTACGAATGTGCTTACGAATTATACTGTCGAGCCATTTTGCCAAATTAAAAGACGTTGCCATATCATGTCAATTTTATTACTATGTGTTTGAACATGCAAGGGAATGGCTTCACGCTTTTGGCTGCACATCACGCCATTTGGCGATGTTTTTGATTTGGGGAAATCGGATGATTGTACAATTCGTTATTGGCTTTAAAAATACAGGGTGTTGCCAAATTTGACTAACACATTCAGAGGGGTGATTGTTCGCAGCATGGAGATGACAAAACAATATAGAACATGGAATCTCAAACCAAGTTAAGTCGGAGTAATTCGCAAAAACAGATATGAAGGGTGTGATGTCGAGTGGAATGAAAAGGGGTGCTAAGAGGTAAGAAATAGTAAGTATTAATAGTAAAGCATGTTTATAATCCGAAACAATGCATCACAGCTCAACGTGAGAAATGCAGTAACAAGCTGTCACAGAAATTTTTCGAAGCCGCGGCCGCATAGTATAGCAGACACTGACAGACTAAGTATTGTCGCACGCTTTCAAACAAATCCAGTGTGCTGGCAATGCAAACTGAAACAGAGACTATCTTTGCCACGAAATCACCCACTGTATCCACCTATATCTTAAGCGATTTCAAGTAGTTCTAGAAGAAAGGATTGAGGTCCAGTTAGCGTGGAGGCAAAACAACAGATTCACAGCTATCGGATTCACCTCCCTCGGGGGATATGCCTCGTGCAGCCATATGCAGTGCAATAAGAAATTTCAGAACGAATATTTTAAAAGTAAAATTGAATTGTAAGAAAGAACAACGAAGTATTAGGCTAGAGTTAACCGGGAAACAAACCAAAACATAATCACTTGCTATCCTCATCATGTGATCATGACGTCACATGAATTCACCTCATAGAGGTAGTTCCACACCGGACTCGGAAAAATGTACTGGTACACCATCGAGCGTAAATTACATGTTTTGGTGCGTAGTGGCTGCTACTGCCTGCAGCAACTCTAGGAGAAGTGGGGAAATTTGCATTCATGCACGTTTCTTCAACCCTTCCACGGCGCTCCAAATCGCCTCAATCATTTGGCCTCTCTCCTCGTCTGGGTCATTGTCCACCCGACGACTACTATTTGCAACCCTATGTTCTATGTTGGTTTGTCATCCCCGTGCTGCCTACTGCCACCCCTCTGAATTTGACGATCGAACATCAGCAACACCCTGTATATCACCGAAATTCGTTCAGACAGAGCAATCTCTCTTGCCTTTGATTCGATATCAATTTTATTACTGATTCCATTTTCCACAGGTCGGGCTGTCCTGTGTCCCCAGGAGGAACCCTTCACAAAATAGTTGAGATCCACCCGACGGCGGGTGACGCTCACAGGACGAAAGGCGTCGCTTTGGACGCTCCCATTGGAGATGAATCACAGTGCCTAGCTTCCTCCACAATGTGAGTGCTATTCTTCGTCATATTGATTCAATGATTTCGAAGCAGCAGCGTGTTTCTTTGTGACTGATCAGACAGCTGTAATAAAGCGGTGTTGAAAATTTTTAATGTAAATATGATCACGCCTTCAGAATTATGCAGGGTGTCCCAAAATTATGAGGACAAACCTTAAGGTGAGATAGGGGACATGACAAGGATTCATATTTGCAAGCAAACCATAGTCGGAAACGCCTTCTTTCGGCGTTAGGTAGCGTTGTTCCCAAGAGCGTAAGTATAAGTGTAAGTGTATGTGTACATGTAAGTGTAAGTGAATTTTAAAGTCGCACTGTTCAGCTATACGAGTGCTTTTGGCGACGGACCTCGTCATTTTGAATCATGGTCAAGGGACGAGGACATCACCTGAGCTGTCACTGCCCTCTCCTAACTACCACACCACACCAACGGGAGGACGCTTGAGCTCTCCACAGATTTAACATGCATCGCTCCCCTACACGGTCGGTCTTTAGTGGTACTAGCCTCGAACTCGTGACATGCCAGCCACGATCCGATACCTTGACCACTCGCCAACCGCGGCCGTTCCCAAGAGCATTAGAGGAAACAGATCTGCATTACCACAGTCATTTGAGCTCTCATCGTCCGCAGAGGAGTATGGAACTTTTTACAAATACCGAGCTGGCAGATATGCACCTGATTTAGGATTGGCACGAGCAGCAGAAAGATTGTATCGTGAAAGGTACCCACAGAGAGTTGCATTGGATCACCGGATGTTTTTGATAATATTAATAATTACGAGAATATTAATCATTACGAGGTAATAGGCATAGTGAGGGTGGGTCGCATATTCCGAATGGTTAATGCCGACTAATGCCAATGCTGTTTCCTACGCGATATTTAAGTACAAAAGGGTGACGTAGATCAGGAAAACAAATATTCCCCTATTCTTGTGTGTCCGAATACTTATTCTTAGATAGTGTTCTTGTAGCATGTTAATATAGCGCCCTAGAGAGGCACACAAAAGCAATTAATACTTTAAAAAGTAACCATGGGTTGTCCTGTTTTTTTTTTTACAGCCTCCCCGAAGACCAGGAGAAAGATCCTTTCGGAATCATCATCTCCTACTCCATCAAGGTGAAGCTCATCCTGGGAGCACTGGGAGGGTGAGTGAGAAATCCTGAGCATTTTATACAAATTTGCAGAGGAACTGTGTCCTACTTAAGCTACGTTTTAATGTCGAATCTGTAGATATGTTGTTCCTTTCCCATTGGAAAGCCTTCTGATTTTTCCACATTCATGATTGGTTTTCTCTTTTGGGAAATATTTATACAGGTTGATTCGCTACCGGACCGACAAACTGGGAGGGTGTGTAGGGGGTACAGAGACGACTTGGAATCCTACAGGAATGTAGGGTTGCAAATGCCGTAGTTGTGGGCTATGGTGCAAAGAAGTAGAGAAAAAGAACAGACATATCAATACATTAATAACACCGAAAACAATTTAGTGAAGGGTTGTACTTTTTTCAATTCCTACTATTAGTTCACACTCTCTATATATTTATTTATTTATCTTGGTGGCATTTTCAATCGTTTATAAAATACATTTTAAAGCACTCGATTGAACTGAAATTTTATATTCATGATTATTTAGAATGGCAATACAGTAATTTAATTATAATTAATTAAAATTAATTGATTAAAACTAATTATTTAATGAATTACAAATACACAGCCACGTTGGCATTATTTTAGGCGACTTAGCGACCCTTTTGGCGACTTGTGTCAAAACTTGAAAAGGTATTTTTCTTACATTTTAAAGCGCTCATTTGAGCTGAAATTTTCTATGCACTATTGTTTTGGGTAAAAATGCGATAATTGAATAATAATTAATTAAAATTAATTGACTGAAACTAATTATTTAAATTATTACAGATTCACGTTGGTTTCATTTTTAGCGGCAGGGGTCGAAACTTTAAATTTTTTTTTCTCACGTTTTAAAGCATTCAGTTGAACTGAAATTTTATAGACACGATTGTTTAAGATGACAATACGATACTTAAATAATAATTAATAGAAATTAATGACTACTTAATGTTGTGATTCTGTCCTATGTATATACATATTTTTATCAATTGTAACTATTTAATAAAAAGTAGCTAAAATAAATTTTTTCTTTGTTGATCTAAGTAGGAATTGACTTAAAATTTTTTTTTGTATTACTTGTTTTTTTTTTTTTTTAAATTATGCACGCCAACATACTATAGAAAATAAGGCGTCTTGCAGTCCAATATAAAGCAGATGTCGCTCTAGTAGAGAGGAAAACTCCCCAGTTGTCTTGCGATAGAACATGAAGTAGAGCGGGGCAATCAGATAGATGCTCCCCAGTCATTGGCCCCAATTTACAGAGAGGGCAGAGCGGTGAATCAGCCAGGCCAATCTTAAGCAGATCGGCCTGCAGGTAATCATGTCCCGTGATGACTCTGAAACATGCCACATCCTCCACCCTAGGTAGGGCAGAAAGCTGAGCACGTCTTAGGCCATCGAACAGACGAGACCAAGATTTGCCAACAGCCAGGTATGTAAGAAGGGAAACTCTCTTCTGTCGAAATTGGTCCCTAAGAAGTCGCTTGGCGTTTCGAAGAGGCATCGGAAGGCTAGGTGGATGCATTTTTTTTCAATATGAGTATGTGAATTCATTGCTTGCTGTGCTAATTTTATCACGGTCAAAGCATTCTTAAAACTAGTTTAAAAATAGGAATATACGGCATCTAAATGTTGAACGTAGGTTAAAACGTCATTTTCCAGGAAGAATGTTTGTGGACAATTGAGAAACTGGGAAAATTCACGTCATCCAATATTATACTCCTTTAGCTGATTCTGGCAAGAGACGCTGAAATGATGGTTCTTGTTTTAAAAAAATTTATGCTGTCACCTTGTAACTGCAAATTAACCTCATTAAATTTAGTAAATAAATCTGTTAAATAGGTAAAATCTGGTTTCCATTTGATTAAATTTTCTCCTAAAGTTGTCACGATCTGGTTTAATAAGAGCCCCTATGGAGACACTTATTTACACCTCATTGATCCCCAAATTATTTTTTTGTTGAGGTGGAACCCTAGCAGGTCTTCATAGACCCCTGAGTCTATATAGACCACTTTGGGAATCACTGGTTTAAATAATGATTCTATCCATTGTGAAAGGATTCTCTTTATACAAGTAATGAGTTAATTTATTGTTTTATCAATAAATTTTATCTGAATTTATTACAGGAGCCATATTTTTACTTAGGCAAAAGAACATAAAAATTACTTCCTTTAATTCTCTCGCGCTTTTGTTGATGGGCTTAAACAGAAATGGAGCTCCATTCTATTTAAAATATTATACGCCGTTAAAATACTGTACATCGTTAAAATATTATACGCCATATCTGATGCTTCTGACGAAATCGAAGCGGCCATCTTGTTTATGACGTAGGGAGCCGAAGAACACCATTGGCTGAAATTTCAAGCAACTTTTATTTGGAACAACTTTTTGAGCTCACTAGTAAGAAGTTGTTCGAAAGCTGTTACTATGGCAACTGAGTAAAAATTGCACGAATTGGACGAAAAATTGCTCGAAACGTGTAAGTGTGATACGACCTTAAAAGTCGGCGCCGAATCTATTTTTTATGTTGTCCTTCGTGGGACGTAGGACCCGCGTTGGGAAGCACGGCTTTAGATACTTTTGATCATACAAACTCCACAGAGAACGTGAAACTGAAATGAACTCAGTGGCGTAACCAAGTTTTCTTCTATCTCAGTTTTGGTGACCTTAGGCACTGGGGTGCATGTGCGGATGTTTCAGTCAAGTGGTCAGTCTAACACGAAACCCCCAGTTCCCAAGCAAGTTTGCTACTCATTTATCGATCGACTACATGGATGAAAGGCTGAGTCGACCTTGCCCAGCCTGTGATTTGGAAGCGCGATGCACTACCACTCAGGCACTGGTCTTCGGACATGAAACTACTTAACATATATATTTATAGTTTTCTTTTTGAATTTTTATTTTGATTCTCGAAACTCCTGAGTACGTTTCGTCTAACTTCATGATTCCGTGGAACACAGCTTAAAGACCGCTGGTGTAAACCAGCCTGAATTCAAAAATCATAGAATCGTAAAATAAAAACAAAAATCTCTTCTTAAGTATCAAATCATGAACATGAAAATATTAAAATATATTCGTTTATATATATTGCATACTATATTTTATTGTGTGTTATCCATTCCCTAATGTGGTTTTTTTTTAGAGAGGTGGTGTCAGAGTTACCTTTTGTGCTCATGAACTCAGGAGACGGTAAAATGCTGGTTGGCGAAAACACGTAAGTCATTAATCCATTTCGCTTACAATCGGCGAAGTCATTTTAAGCATCTATTTTTATCAGATCTGCTTTCTTTCCGCCGAAATAGTTTCTGTTCCCATCTGTCTAAACCACGAGCTCTTCTGTTATTTTTAATGTATTTCTGTGAAAACGTCTTACACTAATGGAAACAGAGCGATTTTATCTACTAATGATGGTAGACCTACCATAATTAATGATGTAGCAAATGCCAAAATGGATAATAAGTTAGTTTGAATTCCATTTAAAAAGGAATTAACAGGTGATAAATACAAAATAACATTCAGATTATGTCTACTCTGAAACTTTTTCTTATCTGATCTTTTATTAGAATTACCTATACACTTTCTATTTTTTAATTCAAAAATAATCAGTACTTTTCCGTTTCGACTTCGCAAATCTCGCCAAGTAGACTTTATTGGCGACAACACACAATTACACATAAAATTATGTTAGTATATATTAGTTCAAAATTTTTTTTTGCGTAGGAGGCATACCGAAAAACCCTACAGGAATTATTCCGTTTGGCGTTGGATGGGGCCTCGGTAGCCTAGTTGTCCAGGTAACGGACTCGTGACAGGCGTGTCATGAGTTCGAGCCTAGTTCCACTGAAGACCCACCATGCAGAAGAGGCTGATGCACGTTAAATATGTCGAGACTCAAACGTCCTCCCGTTGGTTTGGTGTGGTAGTTAGGAGAGGAAGATGCCGACTCACAGGTGTTGTTCTCGTCACATGACCATGGCTCAAAGTGACTTCGCCAAAAGCCCTCGTGTGGCTGAATCGTGTGATGTTAATATTCACTCACTCATTTGGCATTGGATGTATCATTTTTGGCGATTTTATCACCTGCGCCGATGAAACGGAAAAGTACCAAATAATTATTAAAATTAATAAACATAAACGTATGAGAAATTTAATGTTTTGCAAAGCCTGCAAGTTGTATAATATATAAAATTATGTATTTGTAGAGTGAGAGCCGTGTAAGATTATAAAGAGCCGAAAATATTGAATATGTTGATTTAGCATATAAATCCATTTGGCTTCATTAGCAAATAGCAGCATTTACGGGTACTTTTCCGTTTCACCAGCGCAGGTGATAAAGACGCCAAAAATGATTCAACCGTCTAACGGAATATTCCCGCTGGTAACCTTTTACCACTGCATTTTCAAAACACGTTTTGTTCTTTTCTTATCAGTATCGTCTTTTTCTAATACACCCCAAAAATGGATGAAAAACCAATTAAAACTAATATTTATTTCTATTTTTATGTGTATATTGTATGTTGTCGCCAAAAACGCTAACTTGGCGACTCGGAAAAGTACCCAATTGTGCTAAGAATAGTATCAGATAGGTTGCTAAGAGTCGTACAATGTTTTGCGATTAATCTCTAGCATACAGGTAATATTTGGCGAAAAATATGCACTTATTAATTAAATTATTGTCAATATTTAGATAATTTTGGTTAAAGAGAATTTTATTTAACCCTTTATCTACCTTATTATGATTTACTGCAGGATTTTTTCATACAATATTTTTTTTTTTTTTTTGAATTACTACATCGAAAATTAAGGGATATACATAAAAAAATACTTAACTTCGAGATATTTAAATAGTTAGAGCTAATTAATTAATTAAAGATATTCAACTGTAAAATTAATTATGCACACTGTTCACTTAAAATAAATAATCAAATTGTTTTCTAAAGTCTTCATTAACGTACAAAAAAAAAAATTAGACACTTATCTTTGACATTAACCATTTTTTCGGAACGAAACTGACAATCTTCGCAATTCGCTGAAAACGCAATTTCTGCCATAAAACTATTCGCCTTCCCCTCTAAAACCCTCATAGAACCCGTGCTGCTAAATATCTTGGAAGAGTGGATTTAAAAGAATATTTCTGTTAAGTATCGTCAGAGTATTCGTAAAAATGATTATTCTATGTAATTTTTTAAAGTGAGTGGTACTTAAGAGTACCGTCGGTAGATAAAGGGTTAAGGCAACAGTAAATTCAATAATTTTTTTTTTCTTAGTTTTAATTTTTTTTTAAGAAAAATCAAAAAATACCTTTCATTTGCACCAAGTCAGGCATTTCAAACCATTTAAAGAGCCTTTTGAAAGTATATCCAGCACGTCAGATTTTGTATCGTTTAAGCTAAAAATTCGTACTGCATTCAACGGATAAAGCGGTAAACAATAGATGCCATAACTGACTTTACTTTTTTCTTCCTTCGAGAGTTTAGTGTTAGTACTCAGGGTGTTTTTCTTCTCCCTAAATATATCAACGTTCAATTTTTCAAGTTTTGTAAGAATTTTTTATTTTCAAAATTCCATTTTTCAGAACTCTAATGGGCAACCGAGAGCTATCTTCAGAAACCACTCAGCCATTGAACAAGAAGGAGGCTTGAATTAAGAGAACGAATGAATAATAAATTATTTGAATTATTTATTAATAAAGGTAGAAACTGACTTTTTGCTGGTCGCAAAGCTTTCTTTATTTATGTGCAAATGTATCTATCGATACTCTGTTTGTAGAACAATAAATATATTTTCTAATCCGAACCAAGTGATTTGTTTATTCTTTACTTTGGGTAAATATCATAATAAGAACACTTCATCGTCTATTTCTGTAAGATCAATTGAATTAACTTTTTCTTTCTAAAATATCACTAATTACTCGAAGAAAGCTATTTTCTTTTTAAATTGTTGAAACATGTGGTTAGCTTAGGAGTTAAATATTTTCTAAAAGTCCGATATAAAAACTCCGAAAACTTTCATGCAGTGAAATTCGTTTACCGCGAAAACACTTAAGTTGAAATATCGCTTAACACGAAATAATACAACGGTCTAAACAAACCGTTACGCATTTTCACACATTTTTTCTCTTAACACGAAATGAAAATTTCTTAACACGAAAAGATCTTCCTTCTGGGAATGAACAAAATACAAAAAACATCAGCTGCGAAAGCTATATTTAAAAAGGGTGTGGAATTAAATAGACATGGTTTCACATGTTTCCCAGAAAGGAAGCTAATTCTTCTTTAAAATACCCTCGTAATAGCCTGTCACACGAGTCAGTTCTGTTTATCTGAGCCACTTTTTTTTTTGCCTTCCATCCCTACAAACGTCACACTAAAACATCTCATATCTCATCAGTTGGCTTTGGAATTCTGTTCGCAGTTTTCTATTTTAGAAGAATTTTTTCATACAAGCACAATGGCAAAGATATCGGGGGCGGGGGGAGCAAACTGAAGCTAATGAAGATAGAGCTTTTTAAAGTTGTTGATCAAAAACAGAAGAAGAAAACGGATATCTGTAGAGATTTTGGTATTGCTAAGTCAACTTTATCAACAAAAATTTAAAAAAAGAGAGCAAATTACGTAAATGTTTGAACAGTTTTTATTACATACATGCACATACACATCTATGTAATTAACATGTACCCTAATGTATTTAATTTTGTTGAACATATCACTTTATTTGCAATATCCTTTAACACGAAATTCTTTTAACACACACACACACACAAATTCAGTCCTCTCAGTTTCGTGTTAAACATTTTTCACTGTATTCAATTACATTGTAGCAAACACTGACATAATAATAATAAAAAAAAACATAACATTTTGGGAAGTTTCTGTGAAACTCAAGAAATTTTTTAGATTCAGTAACAAAATATTTTCGATATTGTCATTAAAGGCCAGTTAATTTCCTTTCAAGGCCACCAAGCTGAATTTGATGATAGTTTCAGGATTTTTACCTATGATAACACACAAAACTGAATTGTAGTTGAAAGAAACACAAGGGCATTAATGACTAGTTTCATAACTTTTAACCGCGACGCTGACTGCTGTACCGCAGGGACTGGGTTCGAATCCCAGAGAAGACATGGATGTTTGTAAATGTATAGTGCATTTGCGCCATGGGGGTACTCTAAATAGCCGTTGAGCCGTAAACCCTCTCGTGAGGTTGCTGGAAGGGGAAGAGAGGTGAGAGCCCCCGGACCACCCCCAGGGTATTCTCCCTCAAAGGATAAAACCGAGCAAAATCGTTCAGTCACCTGTATGGTGCTCAAAGCTACGGCTAACGTCAGGTGTCACTTAGCCCTTTACCATGATGAATCCCGTGGGCCTTGATCTGGCCTTTGCTGATCAGGTGGCATTAGTTCCAACAACAACAACATTCTAAGCTTGAAGCCCATTTCCGTAGAAGTTAATGTGGGATTTGTCCTGATCATAATGCGTAGCTCTTTCTTCACAGACATCTGATGACCTTCCTGATCTGGGTTCATCTTTCAAAGAAAAATGACCCAAGCAAGATTTCAAAAGCCATCTTTGGCATGTTCAAACTGCTACTGCTTCCTCCCCAAGCACATCATACAAGTTTCTTTTTGCATCCGTCGCGTTTCTCCCTTTTCGGAGCTCAAACAACATATGTGTATAAATAATCAATATAGTGTTCCAAGAACTTTCAATATTTCTGGCCTAATTTTCATCCTGATGCCTTACAATAACATCGTGTCCTTACAATAACAATGTTTTGAATTCAATAATAATATATGTACATTGACGCTCAAACTACAAACGACTTTAATTATTAAACGTACACATTATAAAGATAAGTATTAAATTTTGTATATAATTTTGTAAATGATAAGTCCATGGGGGTCACTGGTAGTTATAAAACTTTTTCTTAACTTAATGTTGTTAAATTAGGTCAGCTGGGTGGCGTGGTTGGTTTGTAGCTGGACTTCTGGACGCAAGGTTGCGTGTTCGACCCCGGCCCAATTCGAAGGATTTTCATGATGCAAAAAATCGACAGCAGCCATGTCGTATGATTATATGGCATGTAAAAGATCCCTAGGGGGATGCCCGAAACAAAATTAAATGCTAGTACAGGTACGCATCGTCAGAGCTCAGGTGCCTCCCTCTTAGGAGGAAACTGGGCATCAAAATTACCTGCGGCGATTGGTATCCGCTATGGGGATGATATTTAGGTGGTCAATAGTACTACCTGTATGGTTAGGAAGTACAAAGATTCGACTCCCCGGGTGTCTCTCTTCTCCTGTATAGCATTTTGCCAATGCAAATCCTGACTAGTTCATTTCACTGAAACAGTTAAGGGATTTGATAAAATCACTTACTTTCATCAGGGAAATGACCATGAAGAGACGTTATTTTAACATCTCCCTTAGGGATTTGATGAAATTCCTTATTTCGGCATTTCTCTGCGATACATATACATTATCATCCACTACTGCAATGAATTCTTCCGATGATACAATAGGGTAGTTCAATAATACAGAGCCGCAAGTCCTCTCGTGAGGTTGCTGGAAGGGGAAGAGAGGCGGGAGGCCCCTAGCCAACCCCCCAGGGTTTTCTTTATCTAAATTGGGGTGGAACCGAGAAAAATCGTACTGTCACCTGCATGGTGCTCAAAGCTAAAGCTAACGACAGGCGTAAAATTCTAGTCCTTAGCCATGATGAATTTCGTGGGCCTCGATCTGACTTTGTCAGGCAGGTGGCATTAGTCACAACACAACAATAATTTTTAACCACGGTCATGTGATTACTCTTCATCTGGCACCCCATTCCAGAGCCGATTCTAGCAGGGGTGCAACGCGTGCACCGCACTTAGGTGGCCAAAAAAAAGGGGCGTCCGCATATAGTTCTACTAATCAAGCCAGTGATAGAGCGCCACTTCGTCCACTGTCCATTAATGCCTACTCTTTACGCACAGACTTTATTTGAAAGCAAAATTCGTGGCAGAGTCAGAAATACCTCAATTGAAAAGGTTTTCTTGCTTAGCCATGGTCCTGTGGATCGATGCTTAACAAAAAAGCGTCTAAGAAAATGATTCTTGCAAAAATTGCTTTACGAAAATTTCCTATATGGTTAATATTACCTAAACACAGGAGTGTTTCAATTCAGTGTGCATTTGAGGAAATTAAACGTTTTCAATTTGATAATACATTTACAGTCCAGAAAAACAAAATAGAGGAAAGATGTGATTTTTGTGTCTTTGCATTTTTATTTATGTGTTACTTTTTACTCTTATACAGATAGATGAGTTTATAACTTCAACGTTATGTAGTGGTTAAAATATGAGAAGTTCTGCAGAGGTGTGACACATAATGTGCTTGCACGCGAGCGGCCGATACCCTAAGATCGGTTCTGTTCCATTCACTAATAGGGCTGCGGTAGCCCAGTGGTCAAGGTATCGAATCATGGCAGGCATGTCATGAGTTCGAGCCCAGTACCACTATAGACCCGCCGTATAGGGGAGTGATGCACGCAAAATCTGTCGAGAGCTCAAACGTCCTCCCGTTGGTGTGGGTGCCAGCTCAGGTGTCGTCCTCGTCACTTGACCATGGTTTAAAATGACGAGGTCCATCGCCGTGAAAACCTTCGTGTAGCTGAACTATGCGACGTTAATATTCACTCACTCACTGTGCCATTCACTAAATTCCACATCACGCCAAAGTGAGGGGGAGAGTTATATTCACGTTGCCTATGAAGCAACATGAGGAATTTTAGAGACGGACCTCGTAATTTTAAACCTTGGTTTGATTTATTTAATATTAAAATAAATGGAAACTTTGCTTTAACCCTTTTTCTCTAAATACTTTTCATAGATAATAATCAATTCATGCAAAAGATGCAACGGGCTTTTATCAAACCTTTTTGGCAGCTAAACAAATATCTAATTAAAATAATGAGTTGAAAGTGGAGTTTATAACTTAAACTAGAGACTTTTCGAAACTCCAAAAAAATGAAATAAATAAATAATAATGCAGAAGTGGCTTAAAACACAAACTATTAAAAACAGAAAAAACGCGTAATTACCCCTCCCCCCCCCCTTTTTTTTAGTTCACGAAATAAAACTGTCGGCTTAAGATTAATTTTAAGTTGCAAATGATTTCTTCCACGGTCCTTGCCGATCGGAAAAGATTCCCCGAGAATAGCTCTTGACAGGGAGCATCCGGGGGCTGCTGCGCAGTGGGAGTGCTCAGTGACGGCACGTGGGCGTCAGGCATCGATCGGCGGCACGGATCAGGGCACAAGCAAGATGGAGGTGCTGAGCGAATTAGGACCACAGGTGACCACCTTTTCTTTTAAGTTATTTTTTAATTGATGAAGGGTGTATTAGAGTTAGGAAATGTGACGGGGATCGAAAGGAGTTTCGGATGTATTAAAAAAATCATTTTTCAAAAGTCACTTAAGGGAGAATTCTGTACTTGGCAGAATGCCATATGCCGGCCAATGTAAACAATAACAATCTCTAGATACTC
>BMAV01007196.1:133787-163733 GCA_019973955.1 Trichonephila inaurata madagascariensis
ATTGATAAAATTAACCAGCATGTATGATGCAAGTGGTGAGCAGAGAACGGCGAGCATTGGCATTGTTATCCATTATCAAAATGGTGTTTGACAACTAGGTTCATTATTATGTCTCGATTACGTGTACCCTCGTCGACTGACGCTTACAGCACTTGACCTTGCAATAATTATGAAAAAAATATGTTTATTTATTTATCTAACATGTGAAAATCGCTTCTAATCATAAATATATCTTCTAATGTGGTTCCACTGAGATTACCCTTCTGTTGTCTCAAAAAATAAATTTCAAACTAGAAAACGCTCTTTCAACTCCACCTTTGTGCAGCTGGAGCTGACAAATCCACCATTGCTATTTTATGCAAGTGCGGATAGGTAATTTTATACTCTTCCCAGAAATCTAAAATATTATGTTTTATATCAAGCCTTCTTTAATTGTCTAGATTATTTAAAATGAATTCAATGTCAATCTGGGTAGAAATAGGGGATGTATGTGTTTTTATTGCCAATTCTTCTTCAAAAAAGTCTCTAAATCCATCTCCTTCATCGCTTTCAATACAAGATTGTATTACCTCCTTTATGACTGGAATGGATTTTTCCAAAAATTAAAATTTGTTCCAAATATTTTTTTTAAAATGCGGCGCAGTCTGTACTTTTTATGAGGTGGAAAGCGAAACTTGATGACGCCGGTTCAAATAAAATGCTACTAACTACTAACCTTAAAAATGCTAACCCTACTAAACTATCAATTTCTATTAGAAATCCTTTCCTGTTAGATAATTGATTGTATAAAATATCTGTAAAGAAATTTTTAAGACTTCGTAACTTTATTTTGCAATAGGTCCAAATTCCGTAAAAAAAAAAAAAAAATCGCTTCAAATTAAGTCTTAATTATGCAGTTTCAAAGTTGATTTCGTTAGGGGTAGTAGGGTATTAACAATTAATTTTAATTTCACTCATTTACTGTCTGCAAAATAATATTCTAAATTACTTTCCACTACAGATGAGCTCAAATCTTTGCAATCCAAAAATGATTTTAACATATTATATCAACTATTCCATCTGTAATTGGACAATCCAATCATATTATAAGAAAGTTTATACTGAAAAGATTATTTCCGAGTAGAATAACTTCTATAAAATATAAAATAATGAGCATCTCGCCAAGGAATTTATTTCTACTGTTCAGAGCCGTTTAAAGAATAAGCACTTTCAACACTGTTTGAAACGCTTCAATTTGTCGCCTACTGACCAGTGTTCTTGCTCCAGTGACACAGTCCAGAATGTCAAGATCTGATACTTGCTTGTACTAAATTCTCTTCCGAAAGACGTATACTCATGAATTACCTACAAAAGAACAATATAGCTTGGCCACCTTCCTTTCTCTGCCTTTGTTCAAAGCAAATAATCTTTTTCATCGTTTTCTGCATACATTAATAGCATTCCCCCACCCCCTCGTATTATTTAGATTGTAAATTTTGCGTGTTTGCTAACATTTACTCTGTACGTGAATATATATATTTACATGTGTGCCTATGTGCGTATGTATGCCTTATGTATTTGTATTTTGAAAATCTTATTATGATCCTGTTTCCTAATCTTCCCCATTCTATAATTTTAATTACTGAATGTGTCCGTTTGCATGAGAGCACTCTAGTATTTTATTCTGTATTTATTGTATTTGCATCCATTTTCTTTCGTTTCTTTCCCTTTTGAATCCCATTTATGCATGTATCCTTCTACTTGAAACTTCCTACCACCATTGATTGAGTATTGGCTTACGTTTGTAAGCATTGTGTTAAACTTGCCGGCAAACAAGGAGTCTTCCTAGAGCCTCATAAAAAATAATATTAGTGTTTTTAAATTTTAATGTAAGAAATGGAATTCGCAACTTTTTCACCAATCCCCAGGCATCAGAAATAAATAAATTGAAATCGGCGATTTTTTTTATAGTTTTTAATTGCTAGTTGTAATGTAGATGCTACGAATCTTATTCCGATAATTTTATTAAAAGAAAAGTTATGATCAAATAACTTATAGTTCAAAAAAACTAAAAAACACGCTTTAATGGTTAATCGAACCAAAAAGTAAAAAAATTGGCAGTTATAGAGACTGACGATAGAAATGAATACTTAAAACTTTTAGTTTTAAAATTTGAAATTTCATAATGTTTCAATTAAAGTTATCAACATCAATCTAGTTTTCACATCTATTGACACTCCGAGTAACAATTATATGCATGTTTATATGGTTTTTTATTATTCAAACATATTACGGGCTGTATAAGATCATGACAAAATATAAATACAATTCAATTGAAATAACAATAAATATACAATCATATTATTTATGGATAGTATTTGTATTTACTTAAATATCAATGTACTTGATTTTTAACATTATTTTAATTGTTTGCATCATTGTCATCATTAATTTCAACAATACTTAGACTTTTTGTACTTTCAATTATTTCATTTTATTCTAAAAAAGATACAATAGGCTTATGGTAACTAAAGTAAAAAGGGAAAATTTTTGATTCAAATTTATCTAAGAATCGAGTATAAAACGCATCGCGCGATCGTCGTTTTATATTTAGTGGTAGATTTTTATCATCTGCAAAGTTAATATTGAAGTCTGCACTTAAAATCATCGATCCATTATCGTATTTTTCCCCAAATCTTTTTTCGATTATTTCAGAACCTTCTTTTGTATAAATAATCAAATTTCCGAATAAAAATTGTTGTATCTGTCTCATAGATTTTCCAAGCGAAATATAAAATATAAATTAATATGTATTGCCCATTCTCGGAATCGCAACGAGCAACGCATATTTCGCCTATATCGGAAACATTAACACCAATGCTTCTAGTGAGTTTAGTATGTATGTCCATATGTGAAGCAAATAAGTGTAACGTATCTTGAGTATTGTGATAAATAACTACGCCTGCTGCTGGAACTTTGGGCCTTTTATAACTTACAACAAAGTTGAAATTCGGAATATATCAAATGATTCTTCGTTTTTCATACGAATTTCTGACAAAAGTAGAACATTTTACTTTTTACGATAGCATCATTTTTAGGTCCGCTGCATGCGCATGCAAACTTTGACAATTCAATGAAAATATCCATAATCCTTTCTTGTTGGACATGAATTCTAGAAAAGTTTTGGTGACCGTTTGTTGTGTATTATTTTGTAACCTTTTCAGTTCTAACTCTCGATGACCTTTTATTATGTTAATCTGTTTCTGAAGCATTTAGAGGTGTCCCTGTTCTACCAATCCAAAATCTCCAGCAGCTGCTAATATTTTCTTGAATAACCAAAAATAAACCTTGAATCCTCGTTACTCTTGTTAAAGCTACGTATACGAATTCTCTAGGATGTTTGCGATCGTATTCATAGACAATAGCATCATAAGTACCTCCCTGTGATTTGTGAATAGTCATTGCCAAAGCAGAAATAAGTGGAAATTGTTTTCGTTTCGCTATTATGGTTTTATTGTTATTGAGTGGTATGGATGAGATGTCTCTGAAGAGTGATTGGCACAGCATCATCGTCAAGATTAAGGCGGACACTAAGATTCCTCGATTTTGTAGCTCGTTTTCGTCCATATAGTTTTGAACGCTAATAGCATTATGACACCTTACGAAAACATCAGATGCCAAAGATATTGTTTTGTTTTCTTCACTGTTTAAAATAAAATGGCTGTACTAATTTACCGCGGCGTTTGTAAATATAAGACTAATTCCTTCAGGACATACTGATTGAGCTTCTTCTTTTGTGATAATTCTTGATTCTATTACCTGTATTTCTTCTTCCGTTAGAATATTCCATTTCCAATCAAAAATAGCATTATTATATTATTTTAATATCGAAATGTAAATGCAAAATTTAAATTTTTCTCACATAATTTGACTTTTAAAAATTCCAAAAGTTATATTTTAACCGTTACCTTAAAATAGTTATATGTTCCTTATTTTGTGCAAAACTGGTGGTAAGTTTTAAATAATTATTTTAAAAAAAAATCAAGAAACTATTAAATATGTAGAAAATTTATTTTCATAATATATTTTTCAATTCGCTACAAAATTACTCGGTAACTTGGCGAATTACGAGTTCCGTCGCCAATAGCTTTGTAGCGTGACGTAAACATAATTCTCAATCACTCACTCGGTAAGTTGACTTTCGTACTACACTGCCATCTGCGAGGAGAAGCAACCTTTACAGCATAAAGAGTCATGAGCATGTCGGTGACGCGAACCCATAAGATTTTCCCCTACCAAAAAGTGTCCAACGCGGCTAAAGAAGATTTCACTTCAATAAAATGCTACACGTAATTCTAATATTTTATGCAGTATATAATAATAATCTCTTATAATATAATTTAATAGTAATTATATATAATATTCAAATAGTATGATTTAAACATAATTATTATATATAATAATAATTGTATAATATAATTTATATATAATAGTAATTATATATAATATTCAAATAGTATGATTTAAACATAATTATTATATATAATAATAATTGTATAATATAATTTAATAGTAATTATATATAATATTCAAATAGTATGATTTAAACATAATTATTATATATAATAATAATTGTATAATATAATTTATATAATAGTAATTATATATAATATTCAAATATATAGTATGATTTAAACATAATTATTATATATAATAATATAATTGTATAATATAATTTAATAGTAATTATATATAATATTCAAATAGTATGATTTAAACATAATTATTATATATAATAATAATTGTATAATATAATTTAATAGTAATTATAAAAAAGAATAAAGTCACATCGTATTGTAATATAAAAATAATTCATAAGAATACTCATAAAACGTAATTATAAATAAATAATGTAATAATTATAAATGAATAACAAATAATTATAAATAAAGAACATAATAATAATTATAAATAAATATCATAACATGTAATAATAGTTATAAATAAATATAATAAAAAAACAATTATTATAAATAATGAATATTATATGATTATTACTTATATATAAAAATAACTGTGTTTTTATATAATATTATTAATAAAATAATTACATAATATATGTTAGCATTAATAATGAATATCAATTAAAAAGTACTGGAAACTTACAATATTCCAAAAACTGCAAAAATATCAAGGTAACCATATTGCAATGTTATCGCCCATCTTGGCGAACATAAACAACAATTTGGCGCTCGCCCCGTGATATGAAAATAGTTCTTTTTCTCATTTAAATCAATATTATAAACTATGTATATAAATAATTGCATTAATCTAAGACATTGAATTTTGACAAACGTGTTTGAAAACGACTTTTAATTTTGTTAAAGAAAACTTTCTGTACCTAAAATTCTCAATCTACACAAATAATCATATGCAATGGAAACCGTAGAATTCACAGAACAAAAAAGTATAATAATTTAATAAAACCATTTTAATAAGAATGACCAAAAATTACTTTCACCGTTATCTTACTAGTTTAGTTTCGTAGTTGATTTGTTGCTGGCCTTGTACGCCTAACGTTGCGGGTTTGACCCCGGCCGAAGTCGCGGGATTTTCACGATGCAGAAAAAACATCCATGTAGTGTGATTACGCGGCATGGTAAAGATGCTTAGAGTGCCTTTTTGGTTTGGATGCTCACAGAAAAATTAAAAAATTCCTGGTGCAATTTCGCATCGTCAGAGCTCAGGTGCCTCCTTCTGGGGAGGAAACTGGGGGCCAAAATTGCATTGCGGTGTTTGGTATTCTACCTATATGGTGCCGCACTAAAAAAATTACACCAGCTCCAGAAGAATGAACTAGGTCTTCAATGGTAAAACACCAATCCGCTCGCCAAGTTTGCAACGCTAATTTCTCATGTGTTGTACGAGCTAAATTGTGGTAACCATGTGTTTCGTTTCATATAATGTCGCCAATAGGTTGCGATAATATGTAAGAAGCGCAATGTCATAGAATGATTTTTTTGTACTTATGTATCATTGTAACAATTGCCGAACTGTATTAATAACTCGCCCAGTCGGTAACAGCGATTTCGTTTTATGCTATACTTATTAATGGGCTGGGTGTTTTGATATCAACATCAGATGGATTGTAGCCTAAATACAACCGTGGATTGATATACCACAAAAAAATCGGTTTGGCAAGAATTGCAAACCTGAGGTCCTTACAACGGTTAAGTACCAAAATTTGTACAAATTTTTTGCAAAGTCGACTCTTTAAAAGTCAACATTAAGTTAGTAACCAAAATAGAAGCAAAAATTTTTCAGATACAGCTAAAAGCTTTAAAGAGAGAGAGTGCCCTCAGGCCTTCTTGATGCTAATATTAAAGCTATGACAAATCATGAATATCAGTTGAAGTATGATATCGGATGTTATGAAAATATCTTTAACCCGCGATCACTCGCGCGGAGTGTTCTGTACACCCCAGCAACAAGAAAATCCTCCCAGGATTCTAAAAAGAATGCGCAGAACCACAATTTTTTCTGTAGCTGCACATTTTAGGTCATTGAACCTTCAAGCCTGATACAGTCCTTCTTTCTCGAACGATTGGAATGTAATGACCTTCAAAAGTTTATCTGGGGGGCTGAGAACTCCCTCAAGAAGGTGAGCATATGTATACAGTCTGCTCTGAATGCTTGGAAAATGATTAAAATATTACTTTTCTATACTTTCTACAATCATTATCTCATTAATTATAAAGTATATTTATAACTGGTATATACGTTTTATATATACTGGTTTATGAAAAAATATAAGATTATGGGTTTTAAAATGAAAATTTTATATGTTTAGTTTAAATTAATGTTAGTCTCATTTGTATGCAATAAATTTAATAATTTTATTTGTATAATACAAAAAACATCTTGTACTTTATAAATATGTATCATAATAACTTAATTTTATTTTCGTAATTAAATACACGTGTTAAAAGTTTGGGGTGTTCTCTACACCCCGCGAGTAACGACGGTAGCAAAAACAGGCGCGAGTGACAGCGGGTTAAAAGTAGCCAGTACAGTAATTACGTTAGGCCTTACAATAAGGGTAGTTCCATTACGCGATCAACATGTAGTATGTATGCACCACGAAAATGTATAAGAAATAATCATGCACAAAAATAAAACAAATACATAAATTTATTGAGCATTAAAATAAAAAACGGCCTTGCAGAAAACAAATTTTATTATTATCTAAAATCACAGCTATATTTACACACAAAATATACTGATTTAATACCCGAACATACACATACAAAACACTGAGCAAACTTTTATTATCGTCCACCACATTGGTGTGGAAAAAATAAAAATGTATCATTACAACATTAAAACAAACACTGAAACAATCAACACGACATCAACTGGAAACCATAAAAACGAATATGAAACCAATTTAATTTCGAATAACTGTACTAAAAAGATGGCTTAACTGGAAGAGCGATGTTTCGAATAACTGTAACAAAAGAGCCTAACTGGAAGAATGATGATACCAAAATAGTAATAACATTAAAACAAACACAAAAACAATCACCATTAATATTGAAAACTACAAACATGCGAATAAAATAATAAATGTGAGGCAGCCTTGTACGAAAATATAATAATTATTAGCATGAACACAACTCTGACCACATTGTTGTCAAACCAACAAAACTAAAATCCAGTTGTTGAAAAAAAATGAGAAAATCGCTTAAAAATTTAGTTTAAAAAAAAATCTAAAGTGAATTTCGAAAAACACTCTTCGTAGTGCACATCATTAGAATCTATAGTATTTATGTGCCAAGTTTTGTTCTTCTGGGTTGCTTAGACCGGTACAGGTGAAACACACACACCAACTCTTTCTTTTATTAGTATAGATTATTATTATTTATCCAACGTCCACGCTTGGCTTCTTCACCATTTGCCGAGTCTCCCAGTACCGACTGACGACGTCATCAGTCGGGTATTCATCAAGTCCAGTCCATTGCAGCAGGTGGTCGCCCTCCATCCTGGCATGGCTGCAGAATGGGCGGGCTTCGTCGGCAGTTATCCCAAACCAGTGGAGGTTTTCTCCAAGAAGTCATGTCCGGCGATCTAGGGATAGGACCCACAATGGCCAGGGTTTCCCATGGCTTTTCAAGGCTTTTGGTTTTGTGGGTTGGGGCAGTACATTTGTCAATGAATGTGGGTATAGAGTTCTTTGCTCTTCTGGGGGGACTTCCGGTTGAGACGACTTGGCTCCCTGCTTTGATGCACAGAATGAAAGTGAGAGCTGTATTATCGTCCCACTATAATCTAACGTAAAGGCTATTGGTGGCGAAACTCGTAATTTTTAACCTCTGTCAAGTGACGAGGACGACACTTGAGCTGGCACTCCATTCTCCTAACTACCACACCAAACCAATGGAAGGACATTGGGCCTCGACAGATTTTACGTATATTGGTCCCTCTACAACAGAGGTACTCAACCTTTTTTTCTGCTGGGGAGCATACATATGTTAGCTATTTCACGGAGGCCGCAAACATATGTTAGCAATTTCACGCGGGCCGCATCATGACGATAAAGAAGGGGAGGGGGTTTAAAATGAGGAAAATTGATCAAAATATTTTATAACCCCTGTTTTGCTTTATTTATTTGCTATTTTTAATTTTTGTAAAACAATGAATTAGAAGCATTTAAAAAACACTCTATCACAATTTCTGCATCAGTAAAAGGTTTCATATGTGATGACCAATAATATAATAAACTTCATAGAAAGTCTTTGCGGCATTACTGCTGTCAAAACACTTTGTTGCTATTCAAAAAAGCCAATTTATTCCCTCTTGAAAGAGATCTTCGAGGAAAAGTGTCATTGAATGATTCCTGTTTATTGGTATTTTTTAATTACAGCACTTTCGTGACAAATCAAGCAATTACTGATCCATATATGTTTTTCACCACAAAACTGTCAACCTCCCAGTCGTCTTTAAGCGGTCTATTTTCTTCGAATATTTTTTGCTTGCAAGGTATGAAAGATAGTTAAAAATTAATTCCACCCATAAAACTGTCACTATTCCACTGTTGTCTGTTATCACCAACCGTAATCGTTCCAAATAAAAAAAGAATATCAATTCGCACTCGTACGACATTGACAGCAAAAAGCAAAAGTGATATATTTGATTTCTTGACGCCAAATTTTTTACATATTGCTCTTAAATAAGTGGAGAGCTCTCAGAGCAATGGGCACTGACCGGGGAACTAAAAAAAGCTTGAGTATCGCTGCTGTACACGATGGATCTTCAGTGGTGCAAGGATTCGAACCCTCAACACTCCGATCATGAGCTCGGACCATAACCCCTAGGCTACAGCGCCCATCTTGACTCGTTATAACTAAAGTCACAGGCTCGACCAATCAATTTTCTTTGAATAAATTGGCATGCTCCATGTCAGCTACACATCTCCTTATTCCTGCTTTCCCGAGGATTTAAATACCCTCTGTCTCAAAATATTATTTATAAAAAAACCCTCTTTTTTTAATTTTAATTTTAAGAGGACACAGTACGATTCAATTGACGAAAATCGGTCAAAGAAATCAAATCTAACTTTTTTATAGCCTAAATTATTTTTTATATACTTTTCTACAAACTTACAAAGTTCGAAAGCTCTAAGTTTAAAAAACGCAGAGTTGTGATAACTTTTACGTTTGTTTTTATTTACATCCCACAATGGAAAATCAAAACTTTAAACTAACTTATCTAGGAAAGATAAAATAACTAGTTTGTCTTCATTTAAAATGCTATGGCTTTTTTTTTCTATTGTGCCTAATACTTGGGAATTTTTTTCACTTGTTATTTATAGTACATGGAACAAAAGTTGGTGTGCATTTTTCAATCAAAGCAATATTTATTTTTTAAAAAATAATTGAATTTAGAATTTACAGATTTTTTAAGGAATTTTCAATAAGCATTCTTAAAAAGAAGTATAGTACAAATACCAATCACGTTATTGCAAAACCCATAACAACTTTTGTTATACATAGCTTGACGTATTTTTAAATCAGATTTCATATATGTACGTCAATTTTTGTAGGAGAAGTAGCATTTTAAAATCACTTCATAAGTTTCAAGTTTTTCTTTTACAAAATTAAATGGTTAGCTTTTTATGAAATTTTGAGCACAAAATCCGATTTACATCTTTCATACACTAAGGAGACAACCAAAAAAATTATGAAAGTCACTAAATTAAAAAAAATTGTGTAAATCGTACCATGTCCCCTTAAATCATGATAAAAAGTAGCTGTTATGCACTCCTTTTTTCTTTTTTTATTTACAAAAAATGAATTTAAGATGATAACTGTCTCAAAAAGGAGACAGACTGTCTGAGAAATTTCAAAACTATAACGAGTATTGGTCACAGACACTCTTTCCCTGTGTTTAATCGTCTCTTATTGAATCGACACGATTTTTGTTAGAGTAATTGACTGACAATCCATCTTGTATTGAAATCGTTTAATTCCGGAATGAGCTCCCAGATGGTTGCTAAGGAACCATTCCGTTGTTATGGGAACCCCATCTCAAACTGAAATCCCTCGTCTGACTATTTTTATCACGCCATCTTACAGGCCCGTTTATTGATCGTCCTCCCTCTAACCTTGTTTACCGCATCTCCAGACGATGTTTTCGCTTCCGTTTCCGTCATCGATTGTGTTGGCTTCAAATAATCACAATCGGAATCGAATGGGCGAATATTTTACGCGGGAAGTGACTCTCGATTTTACGAAACACTTAGACGCAGTGATTTTCAACCTTTTTATTTATTTATTTTTTGTTCGTACACCAGGGCTTCTCAAAGTTTCAATATTCGCGACTCAATATTCAACCATAATTTTCATTACAACCCCTCATACAATAACAATGTATTGATTTCGATAATACTATACTTTAACACTAAAACTACGATATCACTTTTAATCTCTTAAGTATCACCAGCGTTTATAAACGTCTAGCTCAGCCAAAGCTTTCATTTCCCCGGACATATATATACGTCTAACCGAAGTATGATCTTTCTGTTCACTGCTGTTTATAAAATTATTCCAAAGGCTTTAGGATGCAACTAAAGGACCTTGACAATGTTTGCGAAGGTTTTACTTATTTCAAATTATTTGCTTCTTTACTTCTTCCCCTCCCCAATACATCACATAAGCTCGCGTTCGTGGAAAACGGTTGGCATTGTGTGTGTGTGTGTGTGTGTGGGAAGCAAATCGCGTAACTTTTAATCGGCGGATAAGGGATAAATTATAAACTGTACAAAAAAAATTATCAAGATAAGTGTGTTAATTTTTGAAAAAAATTTTATATATGACAATCCCTCGGGATCACTGGTAATTATTAAACTTGTTCTTAACTTAATATTGTTAAATTATAAAATACTGTGTGTGTGTGTGTGTGTGTGTGTGTAGCACTGATACATTTACAAGTGTAATACATCCTTGTAAATGTGTATTTTGTTTTTTGTTATGTCAGAATGTGTATTTTGTTCGTTTACTTTCAGTAAATTTAATAATTATTGTTTTCGACTTTTCAATAGGCTCGCGCCCCCCTCGTAGAGTAGACCCTCCTCCCAAGGGGAGCGTGCCCCACAATTTGAGATACGCTCTGCCGTACACTATTCACTACTTCAAAATTTGACTGCAAACGGAATTTTACTTATCTTTAATACAATATGTGAAATAGTTTATAATAATAATTTTGAATGTTAAATAAAATAATATGTTCGACAAAGACAATAAAATGTTTATTGAGTAATTAATTACAAATTAATTATAAGAATACATTTCGGGCGAAATTTGAGCTTGAGGATTTTTGATAATTTTATTTCGATTGGGTCGTAAAAAGGATAAGGCCACTCTCGTTTCGTCATCTACATTAAAAAAATCTCAATCTTTTTTCTTTTAAATTTCTAATGGCAGATTATGAACAGTTATGAAAAGAGTTCATCAATCTACTTTGTACATCACCGAAAGCAGGTACCTCTTTTTAGTGCGGTGCCATATAGGCGGATTCCAATCGCTGCAAGTAATTTTGACACCCAGTTTCCTCCCTAGGGGAGTTACCTGAGCTCTGACGATGCGAACCTATACTAGGATTTAATTTTGTCTAGAGCATCGCCTAGGGATCTCTTACATGTCGTATAATCCCACAACTGGGCGGCTGTCGATTTTCTGGATCATGAAAATCCATCGACTTGGCCTGGGGTCGAACCCGCAACCTTGGGTACAGAAGGCCAGCTACAAACCAAACACGCCAACCAGCCGACATGATCATGACATTAGTCCTAGAAAAAATAATAGTCGAATTAACGCAAAAAAAGATGTAGAAAATTGTGACAAGCTTTTTTGTGGCTATTATGATATAATCTAATTTTTATCCAAAAAGAATTAACTGGCTCTTCCGGGCTGCGGTAGCCCAGTGGTCAAGGTATCGGATTATGGCAGGTATGTCATGAGTTCGAGCCCAGTACCACTAAGGACCCACCGTGTAGGGTAGAGATGCACGTTAGGAGAGAGGGTGTTAGGAGGTGTGGTAGTTAGGAGAGGGGGTGCCAGCTCAGGTGTCATCCATGTCACTTGACCATGGTTTAATTACGTGGTCTGTCGCCCAAAACCCTCGTGTAGCTGAACAGTGCGACGTTAATATTCACTCACTTCCGAATGTTTTGAAATCAAATCTCGATTATTATGCTTAGCGAAATTAGAGTTTTCCCCTCTTTACTCAAAATTATATATACAGATGTATTCATTATCATAAATGGGTTATGGACTTAATCAATATTTTTTATATTTATGTATCCACGAAACGAAAAGTTAAGTATACCACGAATAAATACCCTTAGTTTGTTTTTATAAAATGGCCGAAGGATTCGGTTCCAGATTTCATTTTTTTTTTCTCAGAGTTTAAATAATTTTTGTAACTAGTTTGATATCACGGGGTGAGCGCCAAGTTGTTGTTTATGTTCGCCAAGATGGGCGATAAATTACAATATGGTTACCTTGATATTTTTGCAGTTTTCGGAACATTGTGCAAGTTTCCAGTACTTTTTAATTGATATTCATTATTAATGCTAATGTATATTATGTAATTATTTTATTAATAATATAATATAAAAATACAATTATTATTATATGTAATAATCATATAATATTCGTTATTTATAATAATTGTTTTTTATTATTTTTATTTATAAATATTATCACATATTATGTTATTTATTTATAAATATTATCACATATTATGTTATTTATTTATAATTATTATGTTCTTTATTTATAAATATTATTTTGTTATTCATTTATAATTATTATGTTATTTATTTATAATTATTACGCTACATGAGTATTCTTATTAATAATTTTTATATTACAATACGATGTGATTTTATTCTTTTTTATAAAATTACCATTAAATTCTTTATTGGATTATTATAATATATACTAATTATTATTAAATCATACTATTTGAATATTATATATAATTACTATTTAATTATATTATAAGATTACTATTATATACTGCATAATATTATTAGTGCATGTAACTTTTTATTATATTATAGTATTATTCATTATTTATTGATTGATCTTGCTTATTCTCAATCATTTCCTATATTCTTCTTTTGAAATATATTTCATTGTATTTCAAAACAATTCTTTAAAATTATCTTCTTGACGATTTGATACCACTAGGACACCATCTTGGATTCCTTTCCAGCAACAACAAGCGCTGCTTGGCGTGATTCTTTTATTGCGCCACGCAGTGCTTGGCGTCATGCCCCGTGATATCAAACTAGCACCAGATTTTTTTAAAAACAATGGTGGCACAGTTCAATAATTGGGTGTCACAGTGGTTGAGAATCACTGATCTAGAGATGCGATGAAATGTTATGAGGAGTCATCAAAAAAATGTTCTCAACTCGTTCATTTTAATTCATATTTTTAATATAAGAACAGAAAATAATTCCACGGAATTTTAAGTGGCCACCAATATTGTTTCAATCGAGTAAAGAATTCGAAAACTGTTTCTTCCATAGACTCTCCAGTGGCCGCGCTACTCTAGTAGTTATGATCACTAACTCGTGGTCGAAGTTTCGCGGATTCGAGTCTCAGTGGTACTGAAGATTCGCAGCGAAGAAGGGGCTGATGGACGTATAATCTGACGAGGCTGTCAAAATTATTATTAGTTATTATATTTTTAATGTCACTACTGTTATTTTTTTTTTATTTTATTTTATTTTTTGAGACTTTAGATAGACTCCTTGTGTGCCGACAAGTATAACACAAGACTTACAAACGTAAGTCAATACTCAAACAACAGTGATAGGAAGTTACATGCAGAAGGATGTATGCACAAATGGGAACCAAAATGGGGGGAAAAATGAGAAAAACAAATGTGGATACAAATACAACAAATACAGAAATAAATACAAGATTGCTCACATGCAAATGGAGATAATCAAAAATTAAAATTATACAATGAGGAAGATAAGAAAACATAATCACAAAAAATTTTCCAATTACAAATACATAAAGCATACATACACACATAGGCACACATGCAGAAACATATATATATATAGGCCAATTCTCTACAAACAATAGATAACATCCAAACAATAACATTCGACAAACACATAGACAGCAGGAAAATCACACAATGAAGGACAAAAGAGTAATCGAGATTATAAATATAAAATGGATGCTGCAGTGTTATGAACATTATTGACTTAGGACAGCTATTATATAAAAAATAATTTATATAAAAGTGAGGTTGAACATGTTTTTTGGCCAGCCAACCTTCCCTCTTTTTTTGTAAATAACACTGAGCAAAAACCAATAGGAAATAATGGATAGAAATATCTAAATCCATTACAAGATAGAGGTAACTTACCTAAAATTATATATATATATATACACATACATACACATATATATGTATACACACACACACACATATATATATATATATATAATATATATATATATACATACACACATATACATATGCATACACACACACACATATATATAGTAGTATATATATATATGTAGTAGCTAGAAGAGGGGGAACGCTTGCTCGGGTGTCGTTCTGATCACTTGACCGAGGTTCAAAATAATGCGGTCTGTCACCATTAAGGCCTTATGCATTGAACAACCGTTTCGGGAAATTTTTCGAGCAGCTGTAAGGGTGAAAGTTTGCCGTAAACAAAACGACACGTTCTTACGTCAACCGCACTCTGTCTTCACATTGAAAAATTACTTGCGGATTTTTCTACTTTGGAAAACGAACATCCAATATTGTTTCTTTTATTCCGCTCGCGCTTCGTTGACGGTTGTAAGCAGAAATGGAGCGCCATTTTGTTTAAAATATTATATGCTACTTATGGTGGGTTCTGAGACCAAGGCTGTCATCTTAACCCCCATCTTATTTATGACGTCGAGAGACAAGAAACCCCATTGACTGGAATTTCGAACCATTTCTTCAGCTCACTAGGAAAAAATTGTTCGAAGCCGTTGCTATGGCAACTGGGTAGAAATTGCTCGAAGGGTTTGCTCGGAAGAAAAATAGCTCCAAATACATGTACGTGTGATAAGCCTTTAGCCAACGTGTTTCTTTATAATACGGCATTGATAAAACTCATTTGAATGAAACTGACACATTCTTTTATATTCCATTTGAAACTTTTTTATTGCATCTACCACATCCATATTATGTTAAATCCTTATATCTCTCTTTGCAGCCGAAAACTTTCCGTGTGGAGTCAACACTCGAGAAGAATGATGAAGGGTATACCGACCCTGATGTTCTGTGGAATAGAAGCGTTCAATTCGTCAGGAGTGAGTTGTAATTCATTTTTGTGAAAAAGAAGTGTAATAAAAATCGAAGTAAATAAAAATATCAACAATGTTAAAAAACCCAAAAATGCTAAGTAGGATATATAAAATAAATAAATATTAACTTACCAAAAGGTGTGAATAATTACTTTTCTTAATATATAGTGTATATGAATTTAAAATTAGTTTTATATGGTTTATAATGTATAATGAAAGACGAACCTTTACATAACGAATTTTCCATATAATCAACTTTTTTCCAAGATTTAGTGACTTCGTTCAATAGAGATCCGACTGCATTTACTTTTTTTTTGTCAAATTTCTCTTTAAATTAAGTCAATATTTTTTTTTTTTTTTTCAAATTTTTCGATTCATTTAATACTGATGAATTAGAAACAAACTAACATTGATTTTACATAATTTCGTATTAAAATATTTAGTTTTAAATAAAACAAAGAAAATTTTAAGTATTCAAATACCGTTTTTAAACACGGAAATTTCTTTTTGATTCCTGATTCTCTTATAGATTCGTACTTGCGGGAAATCTATGCGGACCCCAGTTTCGACGAACATCTTGACATAGTCAATCCCTCCTCGAGGGGGGATGACTCGCCCCTTCCTCCTGCGCCAATCCCCGACGAGGAATATTTGAAGAAGCTGGACGCTGTCGTCCTCGGTAAGTTTTTTTCAATTCCTACTATTAGCTCACACTCTCTATATATTTATTTAACTTGGTGGAATTTTCAATCTTTAATAAAATACATGTTAAAGAACTCAGTTGAGCTGAAATTTTATATACAGGATTATTTTGGATGACAATACAGTAATTTAATTATAATTAATAAAAATTCATTGATTAAAACTAATTATTCAAAAAATTACAAATATAGCTACGTTGGCATCCCTTTTGGCAACTTGTGTGTCAAAAACTTGAAAAGGTTTTTTCTCACATTTTAAAGCGCTCGTTTGAGCTGAAATTTTCTATACACGATTGTTTTGGGTAAAAATACGATGTTTTAATTATAATATTAATTGACTGAAACTAATTATTTAAAGAATTACAGATACAGTCACGTTGGCTTCATCTTTAATGACTTTGGTCAAAATTTTAAAACATTTGTTTTCTCACGTTTTTCATTCAGTTGAACTGAAGTTTTATACACACGATTGTTTTGGATGGCAATACGATACTTTAAGGATAATGAATAAAAATTAAAAAAAAAACTTAATGTTGTGATTCTGTACCTATGTATTTTCATATTATATTAATTGTAACTATTTTATAAAAAGTAGCTAAAATAAAATTTTTCTTTGTTGATCTAAGTAGAAATTGACTTAAATTTTTTTTTTATATTACTTGTTTCCTGAATTCTATGTGGTCGCGTTCACGAACTCGTGGTCAGTGTGTCGTGGGTTCTAGTCCTGGTGCTATTGTAAACTCATGTAGAAGGGGCCACTGCACATTAAAGCTGTGGAGGTCAAATGATCTCCCATTGGTCTAGTGTGGTATTTAGGAGAGGGTGTGCTAGTTTAGGTGCAATCCTCGTCACTTGACCGAGGTTCAAAATTGAATTGCTTTTATAGTGCGACGTTAATAAACACTCACTCCATAATACTATCTCCGCAGAAAAACTGTGGCCGCGGTAGCTAAGTGGTCAAGGTATCGGATCATGGCTGGCGGGGCATGAATTTGAGTCCAGTACCACTGAAGACCCACTGTGTAGAGGAGTAATGTTCTTACTTAATGTTCAAGTAATATGTGTACTATCAGGTTAAGATATTTGAAAACTTACCTGCTAAAACTTGTGAAAATCCCGAATCGCACTTTATTCTATAGCGAGTGATATGGCAACAACAAGAAGTCAACTCTCATTGCAATGCATCATGAGAGTCCTTCTTTGGTAGTTCAAAGTGTTTCCACGCATTAGCAGCAACAGAACCAAAATCTTGGTAATGCCATATTACTTGACTATTCCATAATACCCGACTCTCATCTATGTTTGCCGCGGTAGCCGAGTGGTATGGGTATCGTATCGCGGCTTGCCTTGTCACAAGTTCGAGCCCCGTACCACTAAAGACTCGCCGTATAGAGCAGCGATGCACGTTAAATCTGTCGAGAGCTCAAACATCCTCCCGTTGGTGTGGTGTGGTAGTTAGGAGAGGGAGGTGCCAGCTCACAGAGAGGTGTCGTCCACGTCACTTGACCATGGTTCAAAATGACGAGGTCCGTCGCCAAAAGCCCTCGCGTAGCTGAACAGTGCGACGTTAATCTTCACTCATTCACTCGAAGAAATACTGCAAATAACTGAGAAATTGATTATGTACACCTAATTTACGATAGACCATAAGATGTCGAATTTCCAAGCTTTTGTTGTATTCACGCTTCTAGGTTTTAAATTTGTTTATTTGCGTGCTTGTGTGAAAGAGAGGATTGGATAAAAGAGATAAAGAATAATTCTTTTCAAATCTCTCGTTTTGATTGCTGGTAATATGAATTTAAATAAAAAAAATTGTTTTTTGATTCTTTTTTCATTCAAAATAAAAAAGGAAGTAAAAATTCTGTCATTTTGTACGAAATATTTAATTAAGTAATGTTTGCGGAATTAACTTTCAAAGATTTGGCTTTCGTTTTCAGAGGAAGCCGCTGAAGAAGTTCTATGGCAAATGGCAAAGGCAAGAATTCGAACACAAAAAATGATTCTGGAAAGTAAGTGACATAAAATAGCTTGAAATTTAATAAAGGCAAACGATATTAAATTAAAGTTTATATATATATATATATATATATATATATATATATATATATAGGGTCTGTATTAATATATTTTTTTTAAAAAAAGGAATTTTTAGAACGGGTTTATTTATTAACTAAGATGTTTTTAAATTTATTTTATTATTATTTATATTTAAATTAAAAATGGCTCCCAGTAAATGAGTGTACTTTTTGTGTTTTTTGTTGTTTCGTGAAAATATTTAAAATTATATAATAAATAAAAAGTAAATTTTAAATATCACTTTTTATAGGTCTTAAATACTGCCACTTATTTTAGTATCAATGTTTGTTTTTCTTCTTTTTGTAGTCATCAAAATTTTCCATCTGTTCATGTCCGGAATTTTGTCCTTGGCTCTAGTTTTCACCGGTAAGCTCAATTTTTTATTTCTTTATTTTTTTTTTCTTTTTATTTTTTTTGGGGGGAGGGGTAAAGTTTTGGTATTTAGGTGTATAGTAGATGCCCTTAAGCCAGTGATTCAACCTTTTTATCGCCGCTGACCGATCAGCGTTTTATAATTTTGCCGCGGCCCACTAAGAGAGGGAGGGGGACGTTGATTGTTTATATTTTATATTGTTTTAATTTATTTCTTTCAATTTAATTGTATTCAAACATGGCTTCAAAATAAAATAAAGTCTCACCAAAAAGTGAATATGAAGTGATTTAAACCATTATCTACCGCATTATGATTTACTGCAGTTTTTTTCATGTAATACTTTTTTTTTAATCACTACATTGAAAATTAAGGGATATACATAAACAAAATACTCAACTTTGAGAAATTTAATCCACTAAAGCTAATTAATTAATTAAAGTAATTCAACTGTAAAATTAATTATACACACTGTTTACTTAAAATAAAGAGTCAAATTGTTTTTTAAGGTCTTCATTAACATACAAAAAAATTTAGGAACTTATTTTTTGACATTAACTATTTTTTTTTGGAACAAAAATGACAATTTTCGCAATCCGCTGAAAACGCCGTCAGCTGAAAACGCAATTTCTGCTCTAAATCTATTCGACTTCCCTGTTAAAATACTCATCATAGAGCCCGTGCTGCCCTATATCTTGGAAGAGAGGATTTAAAAGCATATTCTTGCTAAGTATCGTCAGAGTATTTGTAAAAATGGTTATTCTATGTAATTTTAAAGTGAGTGGTACTTATAAGTACCGTCGGTAGATAAAGGTTTAAAATGGAATATTAAATGATCTGCGTAGAAAGTCACACAAATCTGAGAGAATTACACCACAGTAAATAAAATGTATATAAATGTTCATTATGCGGCCAAGTATTATATGATCCACGGACCTGTACAAGTCCGCGGCCCGTGAATTGGGGATCACTAGCTTAATACAGGGAATAGAAATAAATAAAATAGATAAGCGAGTGTGGTACTTTTCCATTTCGCCGGCGCAAATCTCGCCAAGTTAGCGTTATTGGAGACAACACACAATATAAACATAAAAATATCAATAAATATTATTTCTCAGAACCATCGCGCCACAACCAAGTATATTCCAATCATTCCCAATCATATTAAAATCAGGAGGGCATGCTGGCCACTCCCTGCGCTGTATTATTTCAGAGTATAAGACGTTTCAAAAGGCACGGTGGGCAAAAATATATATTTATATGCCTGTCTTGCTAAGAAAATTTGTCATTTTAGTTAGTTGGTTTAATTGTATCAACTTGGTTGGATATTTCTTAATATCCACGTTGAGCTATGCACCTAAATCCGTCGTAATTTCTAGCGAAGTCAGAGCATGAAGATAATACTTAAGAGGGAGTGAAGTCAACAAGCACAAAATAGATTTCGTGATTTTTTACCCCATAAAATTGTGAAAGAGTGAAATATTTTTTGATATTTTTTTTATATTTATAGTGGCACTGGATTGGCTCTCCGTGAAAGGTCATACCTACGATCTGTATATTGTGCCTCTGTTGGTGCTGCTGCTGTTTGTGAGCATGCAGAACATCTATGCTGTCGTCAATCTGAAGCTCTTCTGCTTCGGCATGTATTCGCCTATCCCCATCATCTGGGTTTTGCTGAGTGAGTATCAGAGTTTTATTAAGGTATACGCGAATACGTTTCTGAATCAATGGCTGACTGAAATTCAAAAATATTTTTTAATATCTACAATTTTGTGTACGAAAAAAAATCGAGCAGTTATAAAAAAAAATTAATATGATAGAGAAAGAGGAAGGTCTATGCCATAAAAGTGGTGAATTTTAGCAAAATAAGAATCAAAACTTCAAATGGCTTTCATGAAAATTGTATATGTTGCAGGAAAATGATGAAATTAGGAATTTCATCAAATCTCTAATTGAGATGATCAATTGACGGGAGATGGTGAAATAACGTTTCTTCAAGGTCATTTCCCTGATAAAATTAAGGGATTTGAACAAATCCCTGATCTGTTTCAATGAAATGACGAAATAATATTGTCACGAGTTTTCAAGTGTTTATTTAACCCACCGGGGGGGCGCGCATTATATTAAACTTAGAAGTAAGTAATACAACAATAGTTAATGAAGTATAAATTATTTATTCGAAACTAATTAACAAATAATTAGAAAATTAGGCTGGTATTTTTTTATGTGTAACATCTTTTCTCTCGGTTGCTTAAGCACTAAAATATCAATCCCTATGTTAATCCTATAGTGCCATTTTTTTTAAAAATGGGGTTAATATTTAGGGGATCGATAGTACTACCTGTAGGGTTAGAAAGAACAAGGCCGCGACCCCCCCCCCAGGTGTCCTCCCCCGACAGCGTTTTGCCAATGCAAATCTTGGCTAGTTGATCATTTCACTGAAACAGTTCAGAGATTTGTGTAAATCCCTTCCTTATATCAGGGAAATAACCATGAAGAACGTTATTTTGACATCTCCCGACAATTGATCATCTCCATTAAGAATTTGATGAAATTCCTAATTTATATATTTTTTGTGTCAAGTTATGTAATTTAAAACCTAATATCTCAAAAATTTATGAATGTATTTCTTTCATATTTTGTGTATACGCTCTTTAAAGTGTGATAAAAGCCATGAACTAAGGATTCCGCTCTAACATCAACAGTTTCTTTCATTCTTAACAGTTTATTGTTGCCAGCACCACATGCATTTTATAAAATTTTCTATAAGAAAATATGCACAATGAGCCATTATTTTTGGTAAATTTGAATATATATTAGATTTCAGTTCACTGTCTTTATAACTGTATTAAGTATGTTGTATAAAAAATAATTTTAATATATGGCTTTGAATTCCATGTACAGTGTTTTGAAATTCAGTAAAAGTTTCATCAAAGTTTACATAAAATACCTTATTTTAATGAATTTAAATTGTCCTCTAATTTTCTGATGGATATTTTTCATTAATATAAGTCAAAAGCACCAACAAAAGAACATAAAATTGCTAATAGCATGACATTTTAGGAAATTTGTCTCTGAAAATAGGCATATACCTTAGGAAACTGATTACAAAAAATAGTGATTTCTATTTTGGTTCTCTGTGTATGAATAAAAACTAGAATTTCCTAAAAATATTTATAAACATAAAAAATAAACAAAATAGAATATAACTATTCCTTTGCAAAATTAAAAAATTAAACTTAAACATATATTTTAAACATATTTATTAAGAGTAAGAACCAAACAACATACAGAGAAGTGTTTTTGAAATATAGTTAAATGAAAAATTAATAATGCGAAACTCTCTTGTTTTCTTGCAAAACTCCACTTTGATATCACAATATCAGGGGTATTATTTGTGACTTTCGATTTGACATGTGATTCTGAATGTTCAAGTAGTTAAGCAACTTCTTGGGGACTCAAAATATATTTAATATGAGAAAAAAATATCACATTTATATGTAGAACCGAAAGTGGTAAGGCAGAACACATGCAATTTTCTTTAAACAATTACATCGCTCCGGCAATGACATACAGCAATTAAAAATAGCTGTCAGTTTATTGATAGAATTATCTTCCAGATCTTTTCGTAATTCCGTAAAGGCTCATTCACACCAAGGCGTACAAACGTCGAGTGTTATAAGCGTCTAGCCAATCAGAGACTTCTTCTCGGGCGAGAGGAAGACTGATTCGCTAGACGCTTAACACTCGACGTTTGTACGCCTTGGCGTGTGTGTGTGTGTGTGAATGCAGCTTAAATGTTACTTTCAATAATTCTGAAGATTTCTATTTCACTACGCGGCAATGATTGATGTTTCATTTTACATATATTGAACAATCGTTTTGATTTGAATTGAATAACGCTAAGAATGAGAAACATTTAAACAGAACACACACAAATTACACAAAAGTAAATTCAGGAGAGTCGTTTTATACCCAAGAATTGAAAGCAGTGGCGTAACGTGGGGCTGCAAAGGGGGCCATGGTCCCGGGCGGCATGCGAAAAGGGGCGGCGGCAAGCACCGCGATATTTAAATTCAAAAAATATTTCAAACTCCAAATTGCGCCCGCGAGACGAAACTGACGGAAACGAGTGATAGATTTAATACACGCACAGATGCAAGAAGTTTATTAGTCGCTGTGCAATTGCGTTCGTTTTTATATTACTTAGACTTCTTGCAACCAATACTGTGTGAAATCAATAATGCTCAAAATTATTTGCAAACAGAGGGACTAAATATCCATCAATGTGCTCAAAAAATACGTGCTTTACAGACCGTATTAGAAACAAAATGAGAGGAATTCGAGGATGACGCTTAAGTATATGTTAAAAGTTTATGTGAAGAACTTGAAATTTCTTTGAACTCCCAAGACGAATCAGGAGGAAGCATATATTTGGCGACGGAAGTAAAGATGTTCAGTTATCGTACGAAGATGACTTGAGGCGAACAATGTTTTCTTCAATAGACAGCTGAAATTCGAGAAAGATTCCAACAGTTGCAGAATCTAGCGCAAAAATATGCTTTTTTAAGGCCTGAGCATGGACGAACTTAACTTAGATCAAGATCCTCAGGACATTTACAAAGAAGAATTTTAACTTGAGAGCGTACTTCTACAAGTTTTCGTAGCTGCAACAGACCCAGGCTGTAAAAAAGAACTCATTAGGTCTCTGGGTTTATTAAAATATATTATTGAATCCAAACTTGAAGATGGTTTACCAAACAGTGTCATAATGATGAGAATTTTTTTCATCAGTAATGCCAGTTGCGAGAGAAGCTTCTCTAACCTAAAATTAATCAAAAATTATCTCAGATCGACTACGTCCACGCTATGACTAACAAATTTAGCTATTCTGGCAATTGAATATGACATACATATCGATATTGACTATTGTATAAAAGATTATGCTATTGAAGAAAACACAAAAAGTGCATTTTTAATCAATAAAAAAAATTTAAAGTTGCTTTTTTTTTAACTTTTGCTAATTTTTTTGAATAATAATTCAAATAGAGGCGAAATATTTTCTGTCGGCTCCATGCGGTGATAGCCCTCGCTACGCCACTCATTGAAAGAACCTTTAAATATAAGGGTTGACCAAATGAAAAGTGGACAAGTTGAATAAAAAGAACACTTTTCTTGGAAATCAAAAGAAAATGGCCATGGATATTGTAACATAGGTCCCATTATTTCAGTAGCAGATCTATGTTTTCACTCAAGAAAGAACGTGATTGATTCATGAGGAAGTCCTGCAAATCTTCCCTCACTTCATCATCCAAATTGAAACCTAATACTCTCTCAAATGGCCTAAAAACCAAGAAGTAATAGGGTGATAAAACCAGACTGTATGGTGGATGTTCTAACATTTCCCAAATGGTTTTTTTTTAAAGTTGCCTTGGTTTCACGAGTGTCGTGTGGCCTGACATTGTCATGGATATCTGATATCGTCTGCCATAGACTGTCACTATTCGTCGATAGATGTCCGCATTAAACTCACCTCCTGCAATTAAAAATCACACTCCCATGCGTTGTTTCGATCTAGACGCATCCTTGTATGGCACGACTTTACTTTCGATTAATTTCACTGTTAAACGTCGTATGTGGTATACACTGCCTACCCTCCTTCGAATCCTTGTTTGGGGTCTCTGCTATAGCTGTAGTTAATTGACACAATAACATATGTTCACTTATCATTTGGGCAACCCTTACAAACATGCGCGAGGCGTAGACAGAACGATCTAACTTTAACTTATAACTTTGTAGAGTGATGCACATGCCCCAGGTTACCTATGCTATTAAAGTACTTTTAAATTTAATTTGTGTTTTAATTGTATTTTACAGCAGCTATGTCTCCCGGGCATTGCAGAGACCCTCTCATGTGTCCCGGCCGATGCGAAAGCGTGATTCATCACTTGAGTGCAGCTCACATCCTGGTGGTGTTCTTCGAATACTGCGTTGCTGCCGGCATCCACACCAGCGTGGTCCTGGAGCTCAATCGATACCTCCACCTCACCTTGAGAGAAATGCTGAACCACGCCCTCTACAACTACCCCTTGCTCGTCATCGTGATATTCAAAAGCATTGTCATGTCACTTAATAAGAGATGCAAGAGGATCTAGAACACGCATGTCCATGCTACTCTTTGTCCGGTCATAATTTTAAAATACCGATGCCTGTGACCCATACGTTTAATCACAACTCTAGCTGGTACTTACGTACTATCACAACCTTATTGGTGACATTGAATTCTCAAAACGTTGTTGAAAAATAATAAGTAATTATTAATAAATAATACTCAATAAAAGAATAACTAATTTTTATTATTTAATTTCATTATTAATTTTGATGCTGTTGTTTCTTATGCCACCTGGTCTCTACTGCGTCAGATCCAGGCCCACGGAATTAATCATGGCAAGGGGATAGATGTACGTCTGTCGTCAGTCGTAGCCTTGAGCACCATACAGCTGACAGTATGATTTGACTAATTTCCACCCCCAATTGAGGGAGAACACTCGGGAGGGGGGATCAGGGGCCTCCCATCTCTCTTCCCCTTTCACAAACCTCCCGAGAGGACTTGTGGCTCTACTGCTATTTAGAGTACCCCCATGCCACGAAGGCATTGTACATTTACAAACATCCATGCCTTCTCCGGGATTCGAATCCAGACCCTACGATACAGCAGTCAGCGTCACTAAACACTATACCGTATGGGCGACAATTATTAATTTTACATTATATTATTATTTTAATATAAAATATAATCACAATAATAATTTTAAAATAATAAATAATTAGATTTTTATTAATATTATTAAATTTTATTATTTAAGAATTCGGTAAATCGCTTTTTAGTATTTGAGCTCGCCATATCAACGAACGGTTAGGCTTAGAAGAGCACCAAGCGGAGAAATAGGAAACGAAGCACAGGGTTGCCAACTTTAGCGCCTGTGACGTGTCTGAAATAGGGGTTGCCAATTTGGAGAGTTATCTCGAAAATTGACATGGTTGTGATAGTACGTATGTATTCACTAGTTTCGTACAGTCTGTAAAACTGAAAATTTGGGTTAGCTAGAATTTTTCTAACAAAAATTTTTCTTTACTTCTTTTTTATTAACATTATTTCCTTCCCTTTTTTTTTAATTTAAGCAGTTTTCTCGTCTGGCGCCACTGATCCAAGAACACAGGGTAATTTAACTCGTCTTTCTCTACGCTGAGAAAGAAGAATATTTTTTGCTCATGTCGCCAGAAATATTGTACTAAATAAATAACGGGACACGAAAAAAATGGGTTGCATCGCTCCATATTAACAAACTTCTTACAGAATATGTGTCTAATACTTATCAACAACTTGAAGCTGCGTTGAGAATGAATCTTAGAGAATGCAATCATTGATTGATAAATCGTTGGCATGGGATTTAATACACTCGAACTAAAATAAGTGTCCCATTGTCATGAAACATTCTTATATTTCTCGAGACTTTCGAAAGTATTCATCGGTTTTAGAATGTCTGAGTAAAGAACGATAGAGGACAATTTTATGTTTAATTTTATCCTATTCATTAAAAGGCATGATAAAATAAGGTCTGAATGAAGAAAATATTTGGTGAACTAGTGATTCATAATTCACACAATTCTTAACAGTACCACGAGATAGTCTAAAAAGTCAAAATAGTACTTCAATGACGGATTTGATCTAACGTTCAACCTGCAACTAAACACACAATGTGTATAATCATTTTAATTTTTAAAGAATAACATTAACGTGAAATTTTTTAAGTTATTTGCCCAACAAAAAAAAGTTTTTTAAGATTGTGTTGTTAAATAAGGTTCTTCTGTGAGAACAAAAATATAATGAAGTGTAAAAAAAGACAAAGAGTAGCATGAAGTTACCCTATTTGTGGGATTTATGCTTCGAATTGTAAATCAGGAGAAGAAATAATTGTAATAAATATCAGGCTTTTGACATAACTTAGTAGATTTTTCTGTATTTCGAAAATATGATGCTTTGGAAGAGATAAGTTTGCTTTTGGATATGTCTCTGTTCCCCCCGTCTGAAAATATTTCATCAAAAAATATTTAGTCAATGCAGAAAGCAATGGCAATGGATGTCAACATTCTTTTTGTATAATTAGCTCCTTTTAATCCTACTAAGGAAAAGTTCATGACTATGCATGTACATTTATTTATTTTAAAAGTCGTTCGAATGAAGAAATTGTTAGTAAATTTCTAAAGATTATATAAAAATTATAAGATACATAATAATGATAACTTAGGATATACTTTCTGAAAATGTTTTTATTGTGTGTGTGTATTCAACAAATTCTAATCAATCGACAATGATAGATAATTTTCAACTTTTTAAAAAGTTTCTGTCACTGTACTAATAAAGTTTTGAAAGAAAAAAACAAGGATTTCCATGAACATTTAAAGAATATATTTATGATATTTTCATAAAATCATATTTTCTACTGTGGTTAATTATGTTACTAAATAGTGTAATGTGTGCACAAACTTTTACATTTATTTTCCTATTTAAAAACTAATTTAATTCTTTATGCTCAAATGATTAAATATGTTAAACAATATGCAGAAAAATACTAAACAAATATTAAGATGTGCCAAAAAAAAGGGGGGAAGTTGCAATAATTCAAGCTTACTAAACTAAGAAAAATATTAGGAAAAAAAATTTTCTTTTGAAATTATTTCTTAGAAGCTGAGTTAATTCATTTGTTTTTAATTGCGAATATCTTTCTGATGTTATATATATACATATATATATATGAGTTGGTTCACAAAAAATTCTCTTACAAATAGTGACGAATTATTGAAATAAAACATTCACCACACTCCTCTAGTTAAAAACGACTCATTTTAAAGAAATTTTACGCTCCAATTTTTTTTTCGTAAATGTGTCTAGTTAAAATTAAAATAACTGACAATTTTTAAAAAAAATTGTTTAAATTTTTAAAACCGAAGAATTAATTGAAAGAAAAATGGTTGACACAATATTTGAAAATTTTCTCCAATAATTAAAAATGTGTCTTAAAGTTATAAAATATTTCATTTATATAAAAATGAGATCCCAAAACCATAACTTAAGGAATTTCTTTTTTTAAAAAAAAAAAATCTCGTGATTTTTTAACCCCGAAGAAAGTTTTAACCTAAATAAATTTCCTTTACTCTCATCTATTGCCCTTTAATTAAAGTAAAATGTATATATGAAAAAAGTAAGAGGTTTTAACTTTGTAAATCATATCTTGTGTTTTGAGAAATTGCATTTATAATATACACAGAGTGAAACTTTGATAACATTCTATATATCAGACGTTGGTTATATTTCTTAAAATCTGATAACATTCTAGATATCAAACACTGGACATATTTTTAGAAATCTGATAACATTCTAGATATTAAAAAAGCTGGTTATATTTTTTAAAATCTGATAACATTCTAGGTAACAAACGCTAGTTATATATTTTAAATCTAAGACATTTGATAAAATAAAAATATTCTCACAAATACAAATATTAAAATATCGATAAATCTATTGTCTATGAAGGTATTAAAAAATTATCGGATAAATATTAAAAATATTTCATTCCTAAACTCTCGTGCCACTGGCGATCTTTGGCGAATTTCAAAAGATTTTGGGTCGCGATCAAGAAATTCTTATTATACAGAGATTAAAAAATAAATAACTTATTTCTGCAGTTAGTTTCAACACACTGACATTAAAAATTTTAGTGATTCGACTGCACATTTATCTCGTTCCGCTTTGAGTGGATCTCTTTGTGTTATCAACCTCATCAAAATAATTCGGTTTGATATGAAAACCAAAATACGAACCCGGTAGTGTTTTCTAATGTCATCCAATTTCTGTGCTGCTTGTATAACGTTTGAAATATATTGCTGTTGTATTGTATCAATGTTGTTGCTGTATTGATGTTCTGAATTTCATTGTTTGAATCGTGTGGTGTACTAAAAATACAATGCATTGTGAAAATAAAAAAAAATAAAAAAAATTGTGAAATCTTACTTGTGTGTTATAAAATAAATCATGGAAAAGAATCATCAGGAATTTGTCTTTGTGACTGCAGGATAAAACTTAAAAAAAAAAAAGACGTGAAAAAAAATTTGGTACTAACAAACTATCACAACCAATATTGGTGTGATTTGGAATAAAACAGCACAATCTCTAAAAACGGAATACACTGACGGGGAAAAATAAGTAATTAAAAGTAATTAAAAATCAATAAAATAAAAATAATAACATAATTCAATTCCTACTATTAACTCGCACTCTCTATAAATTTATTTATCTTGGTGGAATTTTCAATCGTTCATAAAATATATTTTAAAGTGCTCCATTGAGCTGAAATTTTATATACATGATTACTTTGGATGACAATACAATAATTTAATTATAATTAATAAAAATTAATTGATAAAAACGGATTATTTTAAGAATTACAAATACAGCCACGTTGGTGACTTAGCCACAATTTTGGCGACTTGTGTCAAAACTTGAAAAGGTTTTTTTCTCACATCTTAAAGCATTCAGTTGAACTGAAATTTTATAGACACGATTGTTTTGGATAACAATAGGATACTTTAATGATAATGAATAAAAATGAATTACCACTTAATGTTGTGATTTTGTCACATGTATTTACATATTTATATTAATTGTAACTATTTAATAAAAAGTTGCAAACATAAAAATTTCTTTGATCTAAGTAGGAATTGACTTAAAAAAAAATGTTTTTTCTATGGTAATGGACTCGATTCACCTGACGTCACAGTCACATGATACAAGACGTAAACAAATAGCCATGTGCTTCATTCGACTGAGTATTATGGCGGCATTTTTGGATTTGCATCTACTTCA
>BMAV01007197.1:0-10273 GCA_019973955.1 Trichonephila inaurata madagascariensis
TAATTAATTTTTAAGTTGTAATTGAGTAAAAATTGTCAAACCACCTCAAAAGGAAAAGAAAATGAATCATGAACCGTTATGTGATAAATTAAAAGGAAACTAATTTAAAAAAAAAAGAAATTAAAAAAATTTTTTTTTTCTTTTGGAAATAAATGACATCTTAGACTAGTGCAAGTATCTGAGTAAATTTTTATCTTAAGGATATCTTTATATATTTCCTATTTACTTTCTTTTTCAAACTAATTTAATTCTCACATTTTTTTTATAAAAGCACAGGTAATTTGGTAAAAAATTAAATTTTTTTTAAAGTTAACTATTTCATAATACTGTACAACATTTATTTATGAAGAATAGTTTCGAATCACAATTAAATGAAAGAATGATATCCAAGTTGGAATCTTTCCAAAACTCCACAGCAACTTGTGAAGAATTTTACACCCCATTTAATTTAACAGGAAGCACACTCTACATCCCGTGTGATGAGTCTGGTGGAATAAGATTCTGGACAAGCAATCTGTTCAACAAAACTTATGATTTTTCTGCTGGATATTATTATTCATACAGCAATTTCTTCTTCCGTAAACCGGAAACGAGCGTCGCAAATGCGCCTAATTGCCGGCACGATAGATAATTCTTTTTCAACCCAACTGTGTAAAATGCAGGAATCGGTACGTAAATGAATCAGTTATTAAGTAATTCTAATCATATGCTTCAAGACAACATCCAAGGTCACCATCAAGGTGTCAATATCCGTCGCTACATGTTTTGGCTTTGAATGAAGCAGGCTTTGGATTTGTAACCGTATGGCAGCCGTTCCACACATTATTAAAATTGATCTGTATGACAATGGATGGCATCTGTGTACCAGGATAGTCATTCTCTAATCATTGACCAAATGTGCTCAATAGGTGATAGTACGGGAGTACAGGAAGACTAGGGCAACATTGCAATCAGGTGGATGAAGAATTCCTTAACATTGCGCGTCATGTATGGTCACACATTGTATGACCATACACTGGCAAGCTCTGAAGATAACAGACCGCAAAAATTTTAAAGTTATACCGCTCTAGCTGGTCATTTTATTGATCATGTGTACTACATAGGGAAGAGAAGAATCCAATACCTTAAGCATCAATTAAAGTAATGATGCTTAAGCAACAGTTAAAGCACATCTCTCCATAGAATCACCAGACTCTAATCCTTCTATCCCTGTGTTGAAGGCAAAAGCGAGATTCGTCTACATATTTAAAAATGCCATAACATTCATTTATCTATATCCGTCATTCATTGTACTCTGTAGACGCAAATGTCCCAGATTCTTAGACAGGCAACCAGTAACGGACGTCTTGCGGACATTCCACTGTGTTACAAACATCGCTGAATAGTATGCTAACACACCGATAGTTATGTAACAGATCGTATTTCTTTAAAAAAATGGTTTATGCTGTGATAGAGCAATCCATTACTGCCATGCGCTCAATATTTCTGTCATTACATGTTGTGGTGTGAAGAGGTTGATGGGGCATCCATCGATAGCAGAAATTGTAACCAACAAAACGTTTATTTTAAGCTGATTCCAAACACTGAATAAATATGTACTCTTCAGCTATGTCTGAATCACTTGAGAATGTTAGACTGTTGAAATGCGTTTCACCAAAATCTTATGGATTCGTGTTAAGAAAACTTTGTCGTAAGTTCCATCTTCGGGAAAACAGATAAACGAAAATTATTTTTTTTTGTATTGTTCTTTTTGATTTATAACCTTAGGTAGTATTTAAACTCAAGATTACTGATAGAACATTTCCTCTTAGCATTTCCTTTTATAAGAACACTGTAGATGTGTTTATTTTAACAGTGAGTTGAGAGAATTTCATATGATTTTTTGCGTTGCATTTATTAAGGAGCGCTGAGAAAATCCTAAAACATTTTTCTGTGTGTTTTCTTTCCTGCACTAAATTCACAATAAAAATTTCTAATTATTTACAGTTAATTAAAAATAAACTCTTTTATTTTTTTTTATTTATTAATTTAAAACTTTTAATCTCCAAGTTTATTTAGAACATCCAGTGCTATTTTGCTATCATTTTCAAAGTATTAAAAGAGGAAATTAAAATCATGTAATCAGTTTAATATTAATAAATCATATAAATATTGCGCTTACCTTTATTTTCATATTTTAAAATATATTGCAAAATAATCAAGCTAAATATTAAAAAAATTGACGAAGGCAATTATTTATCACATTTCTAATAAGTTCTCTTACTCAATAATTTATTCAACAAGAATCATTTTATAGCTCTATAAATTTTTAATTTCACCATCTTTTTAAATAAGTGAGCAACATTTCTTAATATTCACTCTTTATCTTCATTTCGAAACATAAATATATTCTGCAACTTTTTTTCTTTTGTTTGAATTTTTTATGAGCATTAGATTGTACGTTAATGAATACCTTTGGGGCTTCTCCGAAAAACTTACTCAAAAAAGTTTGACACAAATTACTATGTGTTGTGCTTTTAATGTGTATCTCTTCTTTTTAAATTCTGAATAAAAAAAAATTCAGGCCACAAAAGAATTATTTTTAATTACGAAACATGGGATTTATGACGCTTCTCCCTTTTTATAAGATTTATGATTACTATCTGGAGTTCAGAAAAATTTCATTTGGTTTATTTCTTATGTTAGATTGCAACTTTTAGTTAAGATTGTACTTTAGTTATTTGTTATTTTAAATCATTTTTCTTTTATATTTGTGTCTTTTTTTAGCATTTACATTTTAAAATTTTATCTTTATTTTGGAATTTAAGCGAATTTATTATTTTCCTAGTTTATGTGCCTATTTTATCTTTGTTTAGTTCCAACATATCAAGGGTACTTTATGATTTTAATTGGGTTTTTATAGTGAAAGTAAATGTAACTACTTTGTACCTTAATGTAACATTTAATTCACAGTAAATTATTGTAAAATTTGAACATGCTTAATTTTCCTAAAAAATGAGAATAGGCAAAAATTTCAAGTTTTTAATTTCAGTTTAATTTTTTTTAAACTCGTACCATATTAACACTATTGCGGATGTTCGTTTATTATAATATGTTTAGATATTTTATTTATAAAGCAATATTTAAACTTGTTATAAATGTATTTTATGTTATAACAAGCAATATAAAAAAATTTTTTAATCAATTCCTACTTAGATCGACAAAGAAAAATTTTATTTTAGCTACTTTTTATTAAATAGTTACAATTAATATACATATGTATATATTGTACATATGACAGAATAACAACATTAAGAGGTAATTGCTTTTTATTAATTACCATTAAAGTATCGTATTGATATCCAAAACAATCATGTATATGAAATTTCAGTTCAACTGAATGCTTTAAAACGTGAGAAAAAAAATCTTTTCAAGTTTTGAAACAAGTCGCCAAAAATGATGCCTAAGTGGATGAATTTGTAATTCTTTGAATAATTAGTTTTAATCAATTAATTTTTATTAATTATGATTAAATTACTGTATTGTCATCCAAAATAATCATGTATATAAAATTTCAGCTCAATTGAACGCTTTAAAATGTATTTTATTAACGATTGAAAGTTTCACCAAGATAAATAAATAAATATAGAGAGAGTATGAGTTAATAGTAGGAATTGAAAAATACACTTGTAACTCTCCTCAAATATTAATATAAAATTTCACATTTGTAGATGGACCTTTTCCATAATAATATATAAAAATATTTCATAATTTAGCAATGTCAGGCACTCTAGTGTTATGTTATTTGAAGCAGACAATTATCCCAAGCATATTACTTTTTGTAAGTGGTTCAAAGAAACAGCCGCCAATTTGCTAACATATGTTATTTTTACTGTGAAGCATATTTTACTTTTGAACGGGTGTTCAACACGGACAATTCTCGAGTATGGGTAAGAATTAGAGCTATACAACAATGTTTTCCTGTCAACGTTTTACCTGCTATCGGTGGGCCGAGGTAGTCTAGTGGTCAAGCTAACGGACTCGTGCCCGGCAAGTCATAAGTTCGAACCTAGTACTGCTGAAGACCCGCGGTTGGGGAGCGATGCACATTAAATCTGACGAAAGCTCAAACATCTTCCTATTGATATGGTGTGGTAGTTAGGAGGTGGTGCCAGCTCAGGTCACTTGACCATGGCTTAAAATTACGAGGTCCACCGCCAAAAGCCCTCAAGTAGCTGGACAGTGCGACGTTAATATTCATTCACTAACGATAATCTGTGACCATTTGCTCGAACCATATTTACTACCATTCGGTATGGACAACGAAAATTACCACACGACTACTTCAGACTGAGTAGCTAGATATTATAAATAAGGTTTATTTTCCGGTGAATTTGGCACGTCTTGCAAATGAAGTGACCAAAAAATTTGGAGATTAATAGATTGATCACGTTAAATCTGCAAAGCAAGCCTCGCGTAACAAACAAGTAATATAAAAAAAAACATTAAGTCTATTCCTACTTAGATCAACAAAGAAAAATTTTATTTTAGCTACTTTTTATTAAATAGTTACAATTAATATAAATATCTATATACATAGGACAGAATCACAACATTAAGTGGTAATAATTTTTATTAATTATCATTAAAGTATCGTGTTGTCATCCAAAACAATCGTGTTTATAAAATTTCAGTTCAACTGAATGCTTTAAAACGCGAGAAAAAAATCTTTTTAAGTTTTGATCCAAGTCGCTAAAAATGAAACCAACGTGGCTGTATCTGTAATTCTTTAAATAATTAGTTTCAGTCAATTAATTTTAATTAATTATAATCAAATTATCGTAATTTTACCCAAAACAATAGTGTATAGAAAATTTCAGCTCAAATGAGCGCTTTAAAATGTGAGAAAAAAACCTTTTCAAGTTTTGACACAAGTTGCCAAAAATGATGACAACGTGGATGTATTTGTAATTCTATGAATAATTAGTTTTAAGCAATTAATTTTTATTAATTATAATTAAATTACTGTATTGTCATCCAGAATATAAATGTATATAAAATTTCAGCTCAATTGAGCGCTTTAAAATGTACTTTATTAGCGATTGAAAATTCCACCAAGATAAATATATAGTATACATAGAGAGTGTGAGCTAATAGTAGGAATATTGAATAAATGGATATTAATATTAGTTTAATTAACCAAATATTTTTTTTAAGTTTTGATACATTTGTTAAACATTAAATTCCTTAATATTCGATGACAAAATAATTTTAACTGGTAGTGAATTACCATACAAATATTAATATAAATTTTAAAAAATTTTAACGCTGTGTAATTTTTATACTATCATTTTAAAAAAATGTTAGAATTTTCAAATTAGGGGATTGTTTTTTCAAGTAAACTGATGATGAGTTTGGTGTTTTATGGAGCAAGAGCCAGTTTTGGCTATACTGCGCCAAACATTCATAGGTCAAGTAAACTGAAGTAGGGAAGTAAAGAATGTTAATATTGTAATTGTAAAGAGATTTTCTTACAATTGTTTTAAGTGTAATATTAACTTGAGTATTATATTAGAATTGGTAAGTTAGATACAGAAGGGTATGAAACTACGTGGAACTGGTGTTCAGACTCATTCTGGAGTTTAAACCTGCAAGGGTCTGACCCCATGATTTTGGAATTAATTTAATATTATTATCAATAATAGACTTATGGTTGTCTTTGCCATTTTTCCATTGAGAAATGGTGATTAAATCAAATATAAGTTGTTGAGTTTTAGAATGTCAGCTGATTCTTCCTTACTTAACTATAATACGAGCTCCTGTTTGTTTCCTATTGACGAGAAAGATATTGCGTTCGACTTCAACAAACATACTCTAAAAGTTAATTACGTCATAAATGATGTAAAAATGTATGTTTAAACTTCTCCGTTGGACACAGGCTGGCCTGAGAGGCCAGCAAAAACATTTTGTGTCAAATTAGCAATTTCGGTTGTTTTAGTTTAAGCTTCATTTTGATCATTAAGGTATCCGACTACGTTCGGAACCGTAATTTTAAAAAAAGCTCATAAATAGATAATTTTAATTACATTTAGTGTCATTTAGATTATAACACATGTATAAAATTGTTTAAAGGACATTTTGACAAAAAAAAATATTTAAATACAATATTTCGGCAAAAAACTAACTTAGAATAACCTTTTCTCAAAATGTTCTCCTTTTGTGAAAAAGGCTTCTATTATAGTAATATTTTGTCTGTATATAGCTCAGACCTCTGTACAGAGGCTCAACTAGAATGTTTGAAATATATAACTTAGAAGTGGGTTTATCTATGTTTAACGACAACAGAGGGAAGAAATTGTAAGAAAAAAAGGCCGATAATTATTTCAATGGTTTGTAACTCTGAAAATAATGTGAATTTTTCAAAAATCATAGTTCAGCCTCTGTAAAGAGGTCTGAGCTATATACAGACAAAATATTACTATAATAGAATCATTTTTCACAAATGGAGAACATTTTGAAAAAAGGTTATTCTAAGTTAATTTTTTTTTTTTTTTGAAATATTTTTTTTAAATCATTTTTTTTTTTTTTGTCAAAATGTCCTTAAAACTATTTTATACATGTATTCTAATCTAAGTGACACTAAATATCATGACAATTATACATTTATGCGCTTTTTTAAAATCACGGTTCCAAACGTAGTCGGATACCTTAAATGGTTTTATTTCGTACAATTTGGTGTATTTGCTTTTCTTTGCCTGTGTTTTCGATTAAAATTAATTATGGGGAGGGGGAAGTTAATATATATATCGATGGTCTCTCAGGCTGGGTGCGCCTGTTTATGTTTCGTTCATAGGTGCGCCCGACGAAGGGTTAAATAAAATAGAAAATAAAATTGGCATTTAACGAATGATTGTACTTCTTGTTTTTGAAACATTTCACAACATAGTATAAAAAAACTTATGCATAAAATAAATCATGTACAGGGTGATTATAATTGTTACACTTTCAAAAGGTGCTTTAAAAGAGATCCACTACTCAGAATTATTTTAAATTTAAAGTATCCGACTACGTTCGGAGTTTGAGTTTGAGTTTGGTGTTTTATGGCGCAAGAGCCAGTTTTGGCTATACTGTGCCAAACATTCATAGGTCTGTGGTCTGTACGGGAAAAGAAGAAAAGGAAAAATTGGATGACAAGATGGAGGGTTGAAAATAGAGAAGGATCACTGGGGTACCCCGGGGTCATGACACCCGTGTTTACCAAAGATAGTAAATCCCTTGGGAAAAGGAAAAGATCACTAGAGGGTACCTCGGGATTATGACACCCGTACCCACCTAAAGAAGGTGAGCCCCCCTGAGAGGGAATACGTTCGGAACCGAGATTTTAAAAAAGCGCATAAATGGATAATTTTCATGATATTTAGTTTCACTCTGATTAGAATACATGTATAAAATTGTTTTATAAGGACATTTTGACAGAAAAAATTATTTAAATACACTATTTTGGCAAAAAATTAACTTAGAATAATTATTTTTCTAAATGTTCTCCTTTTGTGAAAAATACTTCTATTATAATAATATTTTGCCTATATATAGTTCAGACCTCTCTACAGAGGCTCAACTAGAATTTTTGAAAAATTCACATTATTTTCAGAGTTGTTACCAATTGAAATAATTATCGGCGTTTTTTTCTTAAAAATTGCTCCCCCCTGTTGTCGTAAAATATGGATAAACCCACTTCTAAGTTATATATTTCAAAAATTCTAGTTGAGCCTCTGGAGCTGTGTGTCTGTCTGAGCTATATACGGGCAAAATATTATTATAATAGATGCATTTTTCACAAAAGGAGAACATCTGGAAAAAAGGTTATTCTAAGTTAATTTTTTGCCAAAATATTGTATTTAAATAATATTTTTGTCAAAATGTCCTTAATACAATTTTATGCATGTATTCTAATCTAAGTGACACTAAATATCATGAAAATTATTCATTTATGCGCTTTTGTAAAATCACGATTCCGAACGTAGTCGGATACCTTAAAAGAATTGGGGAGAGTATAACTTAAGGAAAAAATTCAATGGTGGTTTCATTATTGGTTTTGGCACAAGGACAGTACAAAACCGATTTTTTTCCATCCAATATGGTATAACCTTCCTGTGGTGGATAGCATTTCACTAACACTTTCCACAACTTTTGAATGACTTGGAAGTCGTTTTTCTTTCTGTCAATAGGCCGAAACAGTCATGCACTATGAACAGTACAATTGGTTTAATGTGCAATTCGTGTCACAGCCATCTTAATTCGATTCAAAAAGCCACTTGCAGCTGAATCCACTTTCATTAAGCCGCTTAAAGCGCTATCTATTGATACACTTTTGAACAATTTTTTTTATGCCCATCCTCCCTTTTTAACTATATTTAGTTCAAATTTGAAGTCATTCTGACAAGTGCCTATTTTTTACAGCATTTTGAAAGTGGAACTTCTATTATAATCCCCTTCTATATACACAACTAGTATGTCATGAAAATTAGCATGAACTTGACAATAATTTATAAACTGTACAGTAAATGTCTAATCAGTTATTTTCTTCTTTTTAAATATTAAAAAAAGAAGAAGAAGCAAATTATTTATTCTTTTTTATAAAGGGTTCTTCGATACCTTTTTCTTTCTGAAATTTTTTTGTACAAAATTATTACCTTTGTTGATAAACTTATTAAAATTTTGGAATTTTAAATGAATCAAGATGTTTTGATTTCATCGTACGATTCAGTTTAAATAAATAGAGAAATATTTGTTATTATACACAAATAGATTATTATGCACATTAATAAATTCATCAATACAGATTTTTAGATTTTCAAAATTAGGTAAAATATTTGAAAAATGGCGAAAATGAGCAAAATTATAACTTTATAAGTCTTAAGCCTTTCTACAAAAGAAATGTTACCCAGAAATCCTTAAAATGGCCATTTAAAATGATAATTTTAATTATCATTTGGATATTATTTTAATTATTACAAATCATTTACATGGCAGTATCGATAAATTTTACCTTCATTAATAAAAATTGCTATTAAACGCTTTATTTCAATATTTACGAACATTATTTCTGAAAACTAATGAAAAATAATAATTTTGCTGAATATGAATTCACGTATAATTTGGGTTGAATAAATGTTTATTTTCATAAAAATGTTGATAAATGTCTGTGAATATATTTTCAAATTATGTACTTCATAGTAATTCGTTATTCAATTAATGCCTATAATAGTGATTAAGAAAAATAGTTTGGATTGTATAAACATTGAAGTTGCGTGTGTGGATAAATATTTTATTTGCCCTTTGGACAAACACACTATTATAGAATTAAATCTATTTAATAAGATACTTATTTATTTATTATTTCAGTTAACATAAAAAAACTAATTCCCCCTTCGCGCGTTTATTAAAGATGAAAATTATTGAATTATATAGCTATATCTATTTGTACTCAAATATAAATAACATCCATTACTACTGTCCTTTATTCATCCATTATTTATTTAATTTATATTTATTACTAACAGATGCAACAAATATATAGAAAACAGATTATTTCTTCTTAAAGTAAGTAGATAACATAATTAGAATAAAAATATAAGAGCACTTTTTTTTTCCAATTCAATTTAACCAAGGTTTGTAAATAAAAAAAATGAGAGAGATACAATTCATCTGTTTTCTTTTTTAAATAAATAATTTTTTAAAAAACATTTTGAAAATAGTTATTTAAATAGTTTTCTTAGTTTTTATAACAACAAACGATCAGAGCAGTTCTTATATTTTGTCTAATTTAATTTATGTTAAATACAAGGAAAGAGACTTTTTAAAATTTAAACATTTTTACAGCATCATATTTTGTTAGACTCCCAATTTTGTTAAATATTACACTACTGGCCATTAAAATTGCTACACCAAGAAGGCGACGTGCTACAAACGTGAAGTTTGAACAACAGAAAGAAGGTGCTGTGATATTCAAACGATTAGCTTTTCAGCGCATTCAGACAAAGAAGGCGCTGGTAGCGACATCCGCATTGTGTTTAAATGAGGAAATTGTTTAGCCGGTTTCTCATACACGAATTGCATTTGAATCTTGTTACCTCGTGAAAAGTTTTTGTGATGCCTCGTGTAAGAAGCAGAAAGGCATACCAGCACGTTTATGACTTTGATAAAAGTCGAATTGTAGCGTACCGGAATTGCGGTTTTATCGTAATACAGTATTGATGATCGCATCGGTCGAGATACAATGACTGTTAGAAGA
>BMAV01007197.1:10445-24357 GCA_019973955.1 Trichonephila inaurata madagascariensis
AATTGTAGCGTACCGGAATTGCAGTTTATCGTATTACAGTATTGATGCTCGCGTCGGTCAAGATCCAATAGCTGTTAGCAGAGTATAGAATCGATGAGTTCAGGACAGTAATACGGAACTCCGTGCTTGATCTCAACGCCCCCCTATCACTAGCAGCAGAGAAGACAGGCATGTTACCCGCAAGGCCTTAATGGTTCGTGCAGCACTTCACGAGCCGTGAATTAAGAATCGGGGTCGTTTACAAGACAACAAGTGTCTACATGAACAGTTCGACGACATTTGCTGCAGCATGGACTCTCAGCTTGGAGACCATGGCTACGGCAACCCTTGACGCTGTATCACAGACAAGAGCGTCTTCGATGGTGTGATCAACGTCGAACCTGGTGCACGAATGGTGAAATGTCATTTTTTCAGATTAATCCAGGTTATGTTTACAGCATCAAGATGGTCGCATCCGTGTTCGGTGACATCGTGCAGTGGCAGCGTGCATCGTTAAAAACAATGCGATGCATATCCCTCCCCCCATAATCTTATTTTGGAAATCTAGACATTTTAAATGCTTTATTGCAATCCTCGGGCAGTATGAAACTACAAATAGGGACATAAGCTCCTAAAAGTAAATCTATATCTGGTGGAGATTCATCACTTCTTTCCTTCAAATCAAAAGGAACAAAGGCAGAAGAAAAAGAGTAATAATTATCACCATTTTCGAATCAACTTCCTTAAACATATATTTGAGGACACGCAGACAGGCTGTTAAAATCAAATGCTACAAAAGCAGCAACCATCACCATTCATCAATAGAACTCCTTCCCTTTTGAAACATTTTTTTTTTACTTTCAAGAGGTTGTTAACCCTCCAAGCGGTCTGCACGTAAAATTCCGCCATTCCAGAGATGCTTTTTCTGCCTTCAAGCAAGATTCCCAAAAGCGGCCGAGCCGCATTCTTAAAAATACGGCTCAACCGCTTTTGAGAACCCCACCTGAAAGCAAAAAAATATGTGCGGTGCATTTTTGAAGCATCTCCAGAATGGCAAGACTTTAAGTGCAGACCGCTTAGAGGGTTAATAAATAAAAAAAAATACAGACAAATTCAAAATTCGAAACGTTTGACCTTAAAATTATTAGCAAACATTTGATTAAAACAATTAAAGCATTAAATTTATGACAACTTCAAACCATAATTTTCATGAAATAATTCCGCAAAATGTTTGACGTAAGGTGTCGAAAAATTACTATGTATGAAAACATACGCAAAGTATGAGGCAAAAGTTGAATTTTCAAGAAGGAAAAAAAATTTCGAAGTTAATATAGGGGAGGGGGTTATTGTATTCTTAATTATCTTTATATCAGCTTAACACATTTAAAATTAATTTAGTGTACTACATATCCTGTTATCTGGGGGAAATGTTTTTCACATAATTTATAAATTATTTCAGAAAGTATTAAAAACATAAAATAATGATATTAACAATTTTGTAAAAGGAATATACTTGACGGTAAAGTATTATCATTAAACTTTATACAAAAGACGACTTAATCATGTTAAATAAAAAAACAATAACATGAAATTTTTACCATCTCAAAAAATAGTATTGTAACGAACGCTATATTTCCCAGAACAGAATGTAGGTGTTACTACGCTACGGACACATTTGTAACAGTAGTGTCAACTCCAAATCCACTTCTTTAAACATCAGAGAGAACCTGGATCCCAATGAGTTAGGATCACCCACCTTGCGTCTAATCCTAGACTATATATTTAAACTAAAATTTACTTTAATTTTTTCCTCTAAATGTTTAACTGTTTTAGTCTTGTAAAGTCTTGTATAACCGTCCTTTATAATTGTGATATTTTAGGTTATTAAATGCATTATATTTTACTCCCAAGATTCTGTTCATTACTTTCAACCCAGTAATAACAAAAAGCACTGTAACAGTATTCAATATTTAATTTTAAGACATTGCTCTATAATATCGGATTTTAAAAAATACTAATGTAGCGTACAGCGAGCATAAATACAGAATTATTTTCAAATGCTTTACGAAGAATATTTTCTCCACAGCAATTGAATAGAACGCGAGTTCATTTACACCTTCCCTGTATTCAACATTTATGCAAAAAGCCATTTTTATATGCAGTGAATATTGCTTATATCAAGAGCAACTTCAAAGAAATGTTTGAAAAAATGCATTTCTCAATGTTCTTTTTTGCTACCCCCGAGAGTGTAAAAACAGTTCACAAATAAGATGCAGAACTATATAGCAGCACTATATCATCCTACTCAAAATACGTATAGAATTGTTGGTGTTTTATTTTACGTATAGACGACTTCCCATATCAGATCTCTTATTTTGCATCTGAAAGGTTATTCTCAGTCAAGATGTTGTTGACAAAGAAGTTTCAGCTTATCCTTTTTTCTGCTCTTTTGATGTATGAGGGAATGTGTGTGTGTTGATGTCGATTTGAGAACACTATATTCTTAAGAAGTCGTTATCGGATGTATTCGGTTCAAAAGTTTGCAAGCCGTGAATTCAAGAAATTTGCATAAACTCTTTTTATTTAAGACGGCAAAAAGTTTGAATTTCTTTTTTATCAAGACGACAGATATTGCTCAGGATACATGGAAGAAAGGAGTGATTAAAAATAGAACAGCATAATAACAGCATGAAAAGTACATAAATAGCAATAAGATAGACGAAAGAATTTTTTTTCTTTAATCCAAAACGTGTCAGTGTTCGACACAACTCGAAATGTCTCAAAAATTCAATCCAATTCCATGATTTAAATCTATAATATGATCTAAATCTCCAAAGAAATAAAATGAATTTGACTTGGCGAAATCCTCCTTCTCACCACTGGTACGAAGCTAAGAGTCCTGGCCTATCTATACAGTGCAGGAGTTCCAGGGCTCATCAGACGGCCTTGGCGCACTTTAGAAGCGGTCACCTGTGTAATATGACTTTTGTGCGGGGGATAAAGTCTTTCTTTACCTGTCCCTGCTCTCCCTGCTTCTCCTGATCATCTTCAGGACTGCTGGGGTATTTCCCTGCGACAGTTGTATGAACAGCAAGACCTGGTGTGTGACACTATTACCCGGAATGGTCAAATGGACTTGGTGTAGGCTTTCCTGCTCCAAGGGGATTGGAAACAACAATAACAACAAATCTATAACACGAAATTATCAGATCCGGTAACTGATGAAATGCTAAGCAATATTAAAATATGCGAACCAAGTAAATTTTGGTGAAACAAAGTTACAGCTGGTGTCTTGGAGGATCCAGAGTTAGCATTGTCTCACAACAATGATAATGATTTAAAAGGTGGAGAGCCAAAAGGAATGGAAAAAATCTCTCTCAGAATGAGAAGTCATATATATATATATATATATATATATATATATATGCCTTTTTATTTACAATGTATTTAGAACGTCTGTCTAATATTTTTCAGAAGATTTCGTTATTATAAATAGAAAAAATGAAGGTTTGCTCATTAAACCCAGTTTTATTTATTTTTAAAGGCCTGTGGCGGTCTTCCCCAAAGGACCCATTTCCTGTTAGGGAACTAGTGACGTCTCAACGGTCAAGTAGTTTCGCGTGGAAAAGTATCCCAAAGTGGACACCCTGACACTTATGTTCTAAGGGAAGTAAACATTTGACTTCCCTCGATCCAGCTGACAGTGAGATGGCCAGTGCAGTTCCCACGCCAACCACCGCCTTCAAGATCCACCGCGTGAGGGGGACTTGGACCAATAGTGGAATAGATATCTCATCTACTTCCAGACAGAAGCGATTCTATATCACGTGTCAATTATGTGGGCGTGACGTATTCCACCTTTAAAGAGACACCTAAAGGGGAAACCCAGAAATTTTCGATACGCAAAGGAGCTTCACAAACTTTAGTGAGACACTTCTACATGCTTAAATACTCCACACGGTCACTCTCACCAATCGTCTTCCAGCACACTCCAATGTACTCTCTTTCTGATTGGCTTTTACACTTACTGTAACCTATCAAATTTCACAACTACGGGCATTCCATTGTTATCTTAACTTTGCCTTTATTAGGAGTAATCCGGCCTTAACAGCGACTCAATAGCGCTGCACCTTTGCAGCACCATGCCAGTAGTATCCAGCGTCGTGGCGAGCCTGTGTTATGTCTCGGCATGGTGTATAATTCAGCAACATACATCTTTTTAAGCTTCCAAAATCACAATGATATTTTTAATATATAAGTTACAGTGAAACGCCGTTTATACGAATTATTTATTATCCGAAGCGCCAAATATCCGGACCAGTTTATTTTTTTTGTCAACTACATATACTGTATAAGAATTCGTTTTCGAACAGTGCAATGCTCAACAGTTGCTTAGCATAAGGCCTCAATCTGAAGGATGCCTGCTCCATGTTAGCCGAAGCGTGGGGCTCGCTCGAAAGACAGAGCCTGAAATATGCATGGAGTACACTGTGGCCAGATTTAGAAGGCGAAAAAGACTTCAATAACGACCACAGGGAGGAGATTACTGACTTTGTCCAATCAATCCCAGGATTTCAAGAATGCGATGAAGATGTAGAAACCTGGATGGCATGCGATGCACAAGACTGTGGATTTCAAATCCTAAATGATGAGGAGATTGTGACTTCGTGCAAGAAGAATTCGATCCTGTTGACTATGAAACGAATGAAGACGAGGACAATGAAAGTAGCAAGGGTCCATCAAATGCTGATGCATTTTCTGTGTTAGACAGCTATGGAGTGGTACGAACAAAAATCAGAGTGCTGTCCTACTCAACTACTGCTGCTCAAGAGAATCGGAGACCTTGCAGCGAAAATATGGAGGTGTACGATGGTATTATGGTATAAATAAGCTATTGTTTTCCACAATTAAGTTAAAATTTCGACATTTTGCGCCTATTTTGCTTTTTCTTCAAGCCCGTTTCCCACATGTGATGATTTTCAATATTCGTATAGTGTCCGGTTCTATATACTGCATGGGTCGCATTCGGTTTTCGGTTATCCGAACAATCACGTATCCGAACGGTGTCCGGTTCCAATTGATTAGGATAAACGACGTTCTACTGTAACTGTATTTCAGTTTTTTAAGTCGAGTTCATGAAAAACTATATATATATGAAATAATCGTGGCCATTGACAATGACTACTGTAATGAATACGCAGGGGTGATTATTACTGTAAGGTTGATGATCTATATTGATGGGATTAATAAGACAGTCCTTTATGGCAGAAATCTAGTTTATTAAACATGGGGAGACACATAAGCATTCATATCTTGAACTATAAACAGGGAATGAATCACACTACACAGAACAAAGAAACTAAGACACTACGCGCTGCATTCGACTTCACGGTGAAAAGACAAAGAACAGAAGGGCGGGAGATTTCCATAGATCTCGCTATTTATACTCTGTGGGAAATCACATGATCTGAGTGGGTGGATGAAAGTAATTCAAAAGGTTATCGCTAGGCGGGTAACTAGTTAAAATAATCAAACAGTTGTCCTGAAGGACTGAACCAGTTAATCTAAAGTTACTGAAAAGGATATTAGAGGGAATTATTACATATAACCTTACAGCAAAACCTCTTCCATATGTGTATATTAAAGATCTTTTGCTTATACATTAAAGTTACTGATGGCTGTAAAAAAAATTGCTTAATTCAAAAACCATTTTGTTAAACAGTTCTGATTTTCATAATTGCAGGATTATTGTCTACAACACGTCTTAATTACTATTTTCTTAGGAAACTAATAAATAACAAAAAATGCAAACTTCTTCACCAAAAATAATAAATTGATGGTAACAAAAGTTGAACCTTAATCAGAAATAATATATGAACTTTTTTAAGCTATTTTTAAGCAACTTTGAACCCAATTTGCCTTAAGACCAATTTACGTACGTTTGGAGATGAGTTTTCTAAAGTGCCCTGCTATTAGTAATTTTATGTTATTGTGTCAGTGCTTATGGCTTAAATTAAAGAAAAACACCAATCACAAAAAATTATATGACAATTTAAATTTATTAAAAGGGACTATTTTAGGTAAATTTGATGAAAATTATATCCAATTGCAAGACACACTACATGGAATTCAAAGCCATATAATTAAATTATTTTTTACACAATATATTCAACACAGTTATGAAGGCAATGAACTAAAATCTTAAATATATTCATATTTACCAAAAAGTTGTGGCTCACTGTATATTTTCTTATAGACAATTTATAATATGCATTGTGTTTGTAACAATAGACTGCTAAGAATAAGCTATTGATGTTTTAGATAAATCCTTAGTTCATTGCCTTTATTATACTTTAAATAACATTTACGCAAAATATAACAGCAATGCATTTTTAAATTTTTGAGATATTAGGTTTTAAGTAACACATAACTTTGACAAAAAATACTGTCTTCACGCGAAAGATATTTAAAATTTTGATACTTTTGTTGCTAAAATAATGCTTAGTATTAGATATTTAAAATTCACCTAGATTTTTTTTCCAACACATAATGGCAAAGATGAAAAAAAAATAATAAATAATTTGAATTACAGTCAAACATTGATTTAGAAACGTAGGTTAAAGTTTATATTAACCTTAAAGTTTTGTATTAAATATATTTGTTTCGATTGATAAACTCATTAAATCAGATGAAATATTATGTTTTAAAAATAAAATATTTTTCTCTCGCAAGTTAAAAGTTTCCGTCAAAATTTTGGTTTAAAATAAAATATTTACCAATGCTATATATCCCCTAAAATATGCCTACGCATATCTCATCCGTGTGTGTTTTTGTTTTTTCACTCCAGAAAGATTGACTTTATCCTACCAAGGCTTAGAGATACCAAACCGACCTCCAGCCCCATCTGTTATTTTATTGATCTTTTGAACTCAAAAACAATCGCTTAGAATATCTGTTGTTTCCCTGAAACTCATACAGCATTCGTTTCTAAAGGCAAGATCATAGTGGGATATTTTGATAAAATTGCGATAAATAAATAAATAAACAGAAAAAAAATTTCTTAATTAACTTTAAATTTTTTTTCACATGACTTTGCACATATTTTTTAAGTTTAAAATATTCATAACATAATGATTATACAAAACTTAAATAAGCTTTTAACTTAAATAAACTTTTCATTTCAAATGAATACAAAAAATGAGAAAATTCGAAAACTAAGATACTAAAAAATAAATTCAATTCTTTTTGAAGACTATAAAAACGAAGTAGAGAATGAAAAAAATAATTATAATATTCTGTGTATCATAATATATAAATATCTTCTTTCCAATTTTGGAAAACCACTACCAAGAAATTTTACTTTTAAAATTTATTTAATATTTCTTTTTTTTTTATTTTAATATATATTTTGGAAATATATTTCAGATTATAATTTTAAAAACATTTAAACAAACGAAAATAGTTCTGTATAAATGACATAGTTTTTTTTTTGCTGTTTTTTTTTTACACAAAAAGGAGTTTTAAAAATTAATTTACTACTATTTGAGAATATTTCAACCATTTTTTTTTAAACCTTTGTTATGCGAATAGTCAATTAGAACGGAATTTAAGAAACTAAATGTATAGTGACCTTTTTCAATGTAAATATATTTGTTCCATATGAATAAAAATCAAGCAACTTTATTACGCATAATATAGTTTAAAACTAAATCCCTAAGTTTAAAAAAAATATTCTTTTTAAAAAAACACAGAACTATTAATAACAATTTAAAAATTTTCTTTGTATTTAATGTATACTTTTACGTACAAAACGATTTAAGCATCTTCGTGAATACCAAAAGAGAACAATATGTATTTTTTGTATAACCCATGTTTTTCTTATACATTTTAATATCTCTTCTCTCAATAAAACGGAATCTTTCATAACAACACTCTACTAATTTTAAAACTTTACTTTCAAAAGAAAACAATTTCCCTACCTGGATAATACATAAACTGTATCTGTTCCGTTGTCGATTTCAGTTCCCCCAGCACCCATGTCTCTGTTCCGTTGGTAGGATCCATGGGCTCTATCATAATGTTCCGTGCACTCACGTGGTCTTAAGAGTCCATTCCCGGGAATCGCACAAAACAGCTTTCGTAAATGGAAGATGCGGAGCACTCTGATCCCGACTCCCCCAGCACCTAGATTAACATTGGTTGGTTATGAAGTCCCCCTAGTGGTGATGGACACCAACTAGCCGTGAAATGGTTTTTTTGTGTGTTGGGGGTGAGGTATTTGTGTAATGATGTTGACGGACTGAATCTGTATTTTTTTGTGTGCCACTCTTAAAAGAATTTTCCTTTTTTTTTTTTTTTTTTTGCTCAAGTTCAGTTTAGTTTTGAAAACATTTGAAACGAAAAATGAAATTTTTCTAAGCACTTTTCTCACTTAAGGAAACACGAGACTTAAATTGATTAAACTTTTAATTTTACTAAGATACTAAAATGGCCAATACAAATTGCGTTTATATATCGTGAGAAAAAAAAACATATTTTTTTTTATAAAAAATATGCTTAAGGTATCCGACAAAGTTTGGAACCGTGATTTTAAAAAAAAAACGCATAAATGGATAATTTTCATGATATTTTGTGTCACTGAGATTAGAATACATGTATAAAATTGTTTTAAGGACATTTTGACAAAAACATTTACTTAAATATAATATTTTGGCAAAAAATTAAATTAGAATGACCTTTGTTCAAAATATTCTCCTTTTATATATAATGCATCTAAAATAATAATATTTTGTGTGTGTGTGTGTTTATATAAAGTAAAGACTTCTCCAGAGAGTCTGAACTATTTTTTTTTGAAAAATTCACATTATTTTCAGAGTTACAAACAATTAAAATAGTTATCGGCGTTTTTTCCTTAAAACTTCTCCCCTCTGTTGTCGTAAAACATGGATAAACCCACTTCTAAGTTATATATTTCAAAAATTCTAGTTGAGCCTCTATAGAGAGGTCTGAGATATATATAGGAAAAATATTATTATAATAGAAGCATTTTTCACAAGAGGAGAATATTTTGAAAAGGGGTCATTCTATGTTCATTTTTTGTCAAAATACTGTACTTAAATAATTTTTTATTGTAATAATATTCTTTAAAAAATTTATATACATTTTCTAATCTAAGTGACACTAAATATCATAAATATTATCCATTTATACGCTTTTGAAAAATCATGGTTCCGAACGTAATCGGATACCTTAACACTTTGAGTTCTAAATTTTCACCATAATTTTTATCATACCTATTTACATCTCTTGCGATTTGAAACTCAAAGTAATATTTTTAAAAGCATTTCCACTGAATTTACGCATAAATTTAAAATGTTACGTATGACATTTGAACTAAAATATTAACAGCGAAGAAAAGAAAAAAAATGCAAATATTGCACAATAAAAAATTCTAGAAGCAAACAACTATTTTTAGTTGGCGAATTTTTAAATTATTTATCAAACTAATTAGCCTCTTAAGTCCAATTGTTTTTATTTAAGAATGTAAGTCACTCTTTCAAAATTATTTGCTATTCGAAATGGACATTTCAAAGATCACATTAAAAGCAAAAGTTACATCAAAGAATTTTATTTTGATAAAAAGTTATTTCCGTGAAATGAATATAACTGTGATGTGAGTTACAACCTTTTAAACATTATAAATGCACACATGCATACAACTACACACACAAACGATACTAGATAATTAAACAATTATCTAATTAAATTTTTTTTAAATTTTAACAGCGTTCAGTGTAAATCGCTTAACATGAAACTGAGGGGACTAAGAAATATTTTTTCGTGTTAAAATGTATTGCAAATAAAAATAATAAAAAAAAACCAAAAAAAAAAAAAACCAAAAAAAAACAAAAAAAAAAATTAAACAAAAAAAAAATTAAGTTTATTAGAGTACATTTTATTTACAGGTTGATTCATAAATAGTGTGGCCAATTTCAGAGGATCATAAATTTTTATTGAATAGAGTTATTTATACATTGAATTTTCAATGTGGTTTCCTCTAGCACAGTAGACTTTTCAAAAGCGTTTTGGCTAAGCTAAAAGGTTTTTTCGATCATTTTGGGGGGGATTTTTCCCCCTCTTAAATTGCTTTTTGAAGCCCTTGAAATGATCTTACTTTACGTCTATTTAACTTTTTTTTTAAAATATCCCCATAAAAAATAATCACAAGGACTACAAGGGCATAGTGATAGTCATTTATCAGGAGGCAGAAAATTTATTTTTTAATATTCGAGCCATTTTATAGTTGATTTTACAGAGCAGAATCTGGGTGGGGAAAAAAGTTTCCTTGGTGGTAAAGACGCTTACTCTTTTTGATCAAGTTGTTTCAAAACTTTTTTCTGATAGTATTTAGCATCAAATTTAAAGTTTGTTTCTACAAAAAAGGGTTTTGTTAAGCCTTGAGAGGATATTTCCTCTATATCATAAACACCTGACGGCCAACTTGTATTTATCAAAACTGCTATGTCTTAGCGCTGTTCTTTACTTGAAATATATTGAATCTTCGTTTTGCCAAATGTGAATGACAGAAGAAACTGTGCTTCATCAGAAGTTAATAATGTCTTGTATCTATCTTTGCGTAACATTGAATGCAGAGGTCAAAAATCTTTTCTTAATTTTTCTACTGTCTTAAAAGACATTTGATGACAGACTGGAAAATTTACTTTTCTTATAGCCAATTTTCTTTATCTGACGATAAATTGTCGATTGCTATATCTATAGTTTCTTTTCCATAGGTTTTTGAGGCAAAGAATTTTCTACATCGATAATTCTTTTCAACTTCTTTTTTCCTCTTTCATTAAGGACTTCCTTTCGTTCACATTTTTTCCCTAAAGCTTTCAATTGCGAACCAAATTTTATTATTATTATTTTTTTTTTGAAGTTTAGATAGGAATACAGTAGAAAAATGTCTTTTTTGATTTTTGAATGTTTTATTATATACACAATTTGAACAACCATTCTTCTAAAGCTGTAAAATATCGTTCCGGTTTTGAGGATCTACTTTCAGTGCTGTAATTTACTCTCACTAATAAAAATGGTTAGATTGGTAATTTAAATTTTTTTTTCAAATAAAACCAGTAGTAAAATGATAGAAATTCATCAAAAATAGTTATATGCTTTTAAAATTGGTCACACTTATTTTGAATCAACTGGTACATAGATGTGTATATATGCATGTATTTAATAAAAATCAATCAAACACAAATATATTGGCAAGAACTTACTAAAGTTTAATACAAAACTTTAAAGTTTTTTTTAAAAAGTTTCTGGGAAAAAATCTGATATTTTTCTTTACATTGTCTTTTTAGCATCAAATTGTCAACAAATTGTTCGATGTCATCCATTTTTTTATTTATTTCACAATTTGAATGTGCGTCTGAATAACTGCGCATACTTTTCATGACTTCTTTACATTTCATTTATTTTCGTCGCTGGAATCTGCATCAATGATATTTTTTGAGCTTTGAACAAACTCCAAAATGTCTTTTTCTGCCGTAATTGGGACTGTACACGCTTTATCCATCATCTTCTCCAGTGAATTCTTTCGATGTATTCCGAGTGGGACAGTCCAATAATATAGAAACTTTAAAAAAACATTTCATTGAGTGTCTAGTGTTTACCGTATTTTGTTCATTCCCAGAAGGGAACTCTTTTCGTCTGAAGAGAGAAAAAAAGTGCATGTGAAAATGCTTAGTAGTTTATTAGGACCGTTGTATTATATTATGTTAACCAATATTTCATCTTAAGCGTTTTCACGTTTAACTCATTTTCCACTGTATAGTGTTTTCTCATTAAATATTTATTTTATTTTACTATTATTTATTTGTAAATTTAGAATTTGTATGGGTCTTTTACTATTTAATGGCAGTCTACTGTCCTAAAATGATAGTGATGAGGTAAACTGAATTTAATTTTATTTAACACTTCACACAATCCAAGTGCTACTTAGAGTTACATCATATAGTCATTAAGCGAAATATGTATTACAGGGGGAAATATAATCGTATTCGAAAAAAATCAATCACTTGATAAATTTTATTTCAGCTACTTTTTATTAAATAGTTAAAATTAATATAAATATGTATATACATAGGACAGAATCACAACATTAAGTGGTCATTGATTTTTATTAATTATCATTAAAATATTGCAGTGTTGTCCAAAACAATCGTGTATATAAATTTCATTTCAACTGAATACTTTAACACGTGAGAAAAAAAACCTTTTTAAGTTTTGACACAAGTCGCCAAAAATGATTCCAACGTGGTTGTATTTGTAATTCATTAAATAATTAGTTTTAATCAATCAATTTTTATTAATTATTATTATATTATTGTATTGTCATCCAATATAAATTTCAGTTCAACTGAACACTTTAACACGTGAGAAAAAAACCTTTTCAAGTTTTGACACAAGTCGCCAAAAGAGTCGCTAAGTCACCAAAAATGATGCCAACGTGGTAGTATTTGTAATTCTTTAAATATTTAGTTTTAATCAATTAATTTTTATTAATTATTTTTATATTGTTATATTGTCATCCAAAATAAACCTGTACCTAAAATTTCAGCTCAATTGAGCGCTTTAAAATGTATTTTATTAACGATTGAAAATTCCACCTAGTAAATAAATAAATAAATATATAGAGAGTGTGAGCTAATAGTAGGAATTGAAAAAATCAGTCACTCTAATAATACAATTTTTTATTCTATTCGCATAAAAATCCTCCAAATTTTTTTAAATATTCTCCAGTTTATAAATATGGAGTTTCTAATCAATATCTGTCTTTCGTCATAACTCTATTCAACGCATGTGTAAAACACGAATATGTTTAATTTTAAGTATGGATATCAGAAAAATCGAGTTGCGTTAATGTAAGGCAATTTTTCATTTATCGAAATTTGTGTTCATGGTATTTAAGAGAATATTTAATTTATATAAATACTTTATTTTGTGTGTGTGTGACGTTATATACCAGAAATACGTCTGGAACGCTTATCAATATTGTAAGATCAATCGCATGAAAAAAACAGCATAATAGGATTTAATGCAGCAAAAATGTTAAAAAAAATGTTTATGAAAATTATGCAACATTTATATAATACGCACTTGTGAAATTCTTCTTAAATTCAGAGGTACATTCTTGTACTAGTTTCTGTAAAAACAATGCCTTTTTAGAATGCTATATCATTTGGACGGTAATTTTTCTAAATGTTATGCTTCACGCAATAATATACATTATTATACCCCGAACTTAGCTATCGGTAAGACTGAGTGCTAACCGAGTAGGGCGAATTTGTATAAATCGGGGTATGATTTCGCATATAAATACATATAAATTATGGTGCCGGTGACGTAGGAAAATAAAAATGTAGAATAAAAAAATTTAATAAAATCTTAAATGATACAAAATAAAATCTCAAACCGAAGTTATTTTGATATAGAAGGTTTCATAAAATCTACCGAAGTGTGTGCTGGCTTAAAGATTTTTTTCTCCCCCAAAATTTCCTCGTAGAATGCTAGTAGTTATTTTATTCCTTGTTTTGTTGAAAATATGCGCTTTTCGTTGGAGTCTATATTTTCTAGAATTTTTTACCCTTTTTTAATCAAACTTAGGTATATTGTCGAATTCCCAGCCGTCATTCCGTCTCCCGATTGAATTGGATCTAAGTATCAATGTCTTGCTTTGCTAATGGATTTCTGTGAACTCATCATCCCCTGATTGTGGGAGAATCCAGCAGTTCTCGAACATCATCACTATCCACTTCTAAATTGATTTGTATGGCAAGAGCAACAACTTCTTGAATCAAATTACCAATTTCATCAGGCTCTGGCACTGATTTCACCTGATTTTCAATTTTTTCAATTTTGAACCAAG
>BMAV01007198.1:0-16151 GCA_019973955.1 Trichonephila inaurata madagascariensis
ACTTCTAATCCAAAAATGGTGGGTTCGAATCCCACCTGGGATTGCCTATTATCGGCGAATGTGATTTTATTTTACTATACTACTTTATTGGAATAATTAAGTTTAATTAATGAATAAATAGTAACAAAACAAATAGTAAATAGTCCAACACCCTATATAGAAAGGAAAATAGAAAATTGCGAGGAAATTTGTTTTCTATTTTGTCACTTAATATTGTGATTCTGTCATATGTATATACATATGTATATATTAATTGTAATTATTTAATAAAAAATTTAACTAAAATAAAATTTTTCTGTATTGACTTAAGTAGGAATTGACTTAATTTTTTTTATTTATATTACTTGTTTCCCACAGTTCCTTTCACCTGCTTCTGACTTTCTAAGGAAGTACTAATGCGTAAATTTTTTTAGTATGAATTCTGAGGATAATAAAATAAAAATATCTCACATGCGCTTAGAGATTAAGCCCATTTCTTGTGCTCCATTAACGTTGTGAAAATGGTTCATCTGTGATTCACATAGATATATATATATATATAAAAATCTCACACATCCTCTCGCCTTCTATAAAAATCCCTCTTTGGTAAATCTCTTTCCCCTAACCAAAATCTTCGTCCCACATATAAAAAAGGGGAAACGGTATATTTTTTTCTCTGTAAATAATCTCTTCTTGTTAAACGCCTTGCTAACTTGCTATAAAAGATACGCTTAAACAGGCCTATAAAAATGCCAGAGCTTAAGTAGTCTACTGAATAAAGTCAGTCAGTATGCTTATAAAAGGTGGAAATGGGAGGCTTAAAAATGTCGGTGAATGTACAAAAAGATTGTAAGCCTTTTCTTTATTGTCGCGAATAAATGTGCAGAAATAAAACCAGGATTGTACAATGTGGGTCAAGGTTGAGGGATCCTAAATACTCTTGTACCTTGTATAGCGACATTTTAGGACAAGCTTAACTTATACATGCCGTGTTCAGCAATTTTCATGTTTAATTTGATGCCAGCTCGTAATCTGAAGAAAAAAAAGGCAGCTATATAAAAAACATTTATGATTAAAATAATAGGCGAAATTATTGCTGTGTTCAGTTGTATATTTACCTCTAAATAAATAAAATGTAAGTTCGAAAATTCTCCAATACATTTTAGAAATCAGAGCTTGAGGTTTTAATCGAAATTGTGAGCTATTGCCACGAAAAAGCAATATTTATATTATAAGTATATATTTATATAAATAATATTTATATTGTTTATTATTTCTATTTTACCTTTTACTATTTCCCCTATAATAGTAGCTTTTATCTCAAAAAGTTTTAAAAAAATTAAAAATTATTGAAAAAAATTATTTTAAGATAAAATTAAATTAAAATTTTTAATTAGAATTTTGGAAATTTCATATTAGTTTAAGGTATTATTTATTAATTTCTATTTATGTTTATTATTTATATTTGTTTATAGCTTTGCACGTAATAATTAAAACAAAGAATTGAAGCAATGGGCTCAATTCATGTGACGTCATAGTCACATGATAGTGATAGCCACGTGATTCTAGCCAATCAATTCAAAAATTCATGTGACGTCAGAGTCACACGATAAAAACTATTTTGTGTTTCCAGCTAATCAGTTCACGCGCTTCGGTGTTGCCTAGTTTTGCTCTTTGCAGAAACTTTCTCTTAAAAAGTACATTGTGCACAAAATGAATTTTATTTAAAAGTTTAAGCATAAAATACGATTTATTTTTAATTTTAAAAAATCTTTTTGAAGAAATTTTTTTTCCCTAACATTTAAACATCTTTATCCAAATATGAAATTTGAAATTTTATCTGAGTTTTACTGAAAATTTAAATGAATAGTTTAATGTTTGTTTTGAATTCAATGGAGAGCACGTGTTTGTCTTTATCATGTGATGTCATGAATTGAACCCAGCGACGCACACAAAAGAGGGGGGGGGGGCGGGCCCCCCCCCCCAAATTCCTTGATTTTTTTTCAATTGATTATAATTCTCAGTATATAGTACATAAAATTTAATTAAGTATTTGTTATTAATGACTAGTTTTATTATTTAATGGTAATTATTTATTCAATAATTAGTTTTTTACTGTGTTTTGTTCCCGAAAATCGACAAAATAAAAAGGAGTAGGATACAAGTTAATTTTCGACCCCGGAGCTCCCGTGAAAAATTCTTGTTTGCGCTACTGTGGTTAAGCCTATTGTATCACCAATAACTAATTAAAATTTATAATAAAACAGCTGTTATCTACACGATTTGCAATGTATATCATGACATTATAAGACTATATATTCTTTTTTTTACATTATTGCTATCTAAGTCTTAGAATTAAGTTCAGGATAAGGACATCAACGGCTAAATTTTAATTCCTCGTACGATTCATCGTTGTAAAAGCATAATTCAACTTATCTGTAAAGAAACCCAACATATATTAAATTTTTAATTTTTAATTCGTGTCGTTCGTAAGATATTTGCCTTTTATGGGAATCAAATTTTTATTTAAATATTTATTTATTGCTCTTTTAATAATAAGGATCATTTGAATAACTATGAGTAAACATTTAATATTTCGACTTACATGTAAATACATACAAAAGTTAAATGTCACATACATATATATCGCAATTTATATTCCTTTTTAAGGAAAAAAAGCCATCTAATATTCATTAAATAAGCATAAGAAAAATATTCCGTAGTTTTATTCAAAAATTTATTTACAGCTAGAGTTTTAAAGCGGTAAAATACCAAGAAAAATATAAAAACCTGGAAAATATTTGAAATCGTGAAGAATTTAAATATTACTCTCAGAATATCATTTCGAGATGCGTTTTTCGTTCAAGCATATTTTATTTACTTTTACGAAATATTAATTTTATCGCATGCAGAAAAGACGACGAATGCGAAAATAAATAAATAATACAAATTGAGAGAGCAATATTGCGAATTATTTCGAATGCGACTTTCCAGCAAGCAATAAATATTTATTCTTGTTAAAAAGATTGAATTATTGCGTCGATTTTGAAAGGTAGAATATAGCGAAGTGGGAAAATCGTTCTCGGATCCTTGAATAATTTAACATGCAATTTAAATAAGGCATGCTTACTGATATTAAGGGATTGGGTATTTATTAATATATAATGAATTTATAGATTCCATTTTCAGTGGAAAAAATGCATAATATGTATAATAAAAAACTTAATATATATTTGTTTTTAAGATTCTTTACTGTATCTTTTCCAATATACTTGTTTTTTCTGTATCATCTATTATGCGCGATTACTTGAAAAGAATATTTGAAAACAAGTGAGATATATTGAATATTAAGGAAATAAATAAGTTTTGACTTGCAGTGCTGGTGATTTCAATAATTTTGTTGTTGTTGTTACTGATGCCACCTGATCGGCAAAAATCAGATCGAAGCCCACGAAATTCATCATGGTAAAGGGCTAAGTGACGCATGTCGTTAGCCGTAGCTTTGAGCACCATACAGGTGACAGTACGATTTGGTTCGTTTCCACCCCAATTTTGAGGGAGGACACCTGGGGGGAATAATTTTTTTTCACACAATAATAATAGATATTATAATACAATGTGCTGACCGTCCTGTAAAGTTGTTAGTAACGCTGACTGCTCTACCGTTGGGCTTGGGTTCGAATCTCGGAAGAAGTATGGATTTTTGCAAATGGCTAGCGCCTTCACGGCGGTATTCTAAATAGCCTGCGAGCCACAAGTCCTTTCATGAGGTTGGTGGAAGGGGAAGAAAGGTGGGAGGCTCCTGGCCTCACCCCAGGGTGTTCCCCTCCTAATTTGCGGTGGGAGTAGCACAAAAAAGAATTTAATCAAAAAGATTCTAAAATTTAAAAAAAAAAAAAAAATCAATTTACTTATTTATTTGCGTTATTATTGGTGACAAATATGTACTTTTTAAGAAAAAGTTTCTAAAAAGAACAAACATTGGCAACAAGTAAGTGTATGAACTAATTAGCTGGAAAAACATAAATGCTTTTATCGAGTAACTTTGACTTTACTGAAGTTTTTAAGCTGATTGGCTTGAAACACGTGGTTATCATTATCATGTGACTGTGACGTTACATGAATTGAGCCCATTGTTATACAAACATTACAATGCATGGTGCAATACATAGCATACTAAAAATATTCTTTTGTAAGATCATTATTTAATTAATTAGCTTTTTTACGTACCAAATCCCTTCAGACGGTAAAAAATACACATGCTGGTGAACAAAAATTAAAATAATTCAATAGATAAGTAGGTTGAAATTTAATTAGGTTTTTTATTGACTTTTTTCCAAAAAAGTCATATGATTAAGAAAAAAAAAAAAACTAAGCAATCTGATTGGCAGATTAACTAAATGACAGACTAGAAGAAGAGGTGTCCACAGTTTTAATGATTAAAAATTGTCCACCAATTTTAAATTCATTAATCAAAAAAATTAATTAATTTTTAACCTAAAAGTACGCATAACAAAAATTAATTACTTAGCAGAAGCTTATTTTTTGAAGAAAACTGGAGTAACAGGAAACAACCAGGTAAATGAAATTAAAGTCAGTATTTTTTGACTTAAAGAAATATTCCAGAAATATTTAAATCTGATCTTGAAAAGATTACCTTTTCTATTTCCAAATCTATATTTGAATTAATATTCTCATAACTCAAACTAATGGTTTTCTGTTTTTTTAAAAAAATAAAATAACGTTATCTGTAACTTTTAGTTAATTAAAAAATAAAAAAAAACTAGAGGGGTCGGTCATCCATTTTAGAAGTTTCAAAATGGAAGAAAAACACACAGGTTTTCTCCGCTAATTCCTTAAATCGATTAATAACTAACTAATGGTTGGTTGGGCTATCTTCAAGATTTCATTTGCAATCGCTCATTAAAATATATTAGTTAATTAAGAAAATTTCTTTTCCAGTAATAACACCGCTAGTTAATTTTTCAAGATCAGAATACGTAATTCTACTTTTTAGGGAGAAGGAAAAAACATGTTCTTTTTTTTCACATCCTGCCTTTCAAAAAAAATTACTTTAACTTCTTTTTTTTCCCCCTACGTTGTAATGAAATTTGGTTTTTTCTTACACCATTCGCAGATATTTCATCACTTTTCTTCTTTTTTTGGACTTCACGTTCACGTAAAAGGAGTCCTCACAGTTGATATTCACCAATTAATTTGGTCTTTTTCTTGACCAGGTGCTTTCGATAATACAATTTTTTACCACCTTTTTTTCCTCTCTAACCAAAGCTCAAATTCTTTACTCGACATTTTTTTTTATTTTCATTCATTTCTCTTTCTCTCTATTTTTTTTTTTTTTTTTTTAAAGATTCTGAGTTAGTCTTTTACTACTTTATTTCCTCCTTTAATCCCGATTTTTGAGCAGCTTAGATTAAATTTTATTTCATATTATTAAAAAAAATACTAATGAATAAGAACTTCATTTCTTAATTCTAAGCTTTCCGGGAAGCTTCTTTTATTTGAACTATGTCATTAATTTACAACTAAATTTAAAAATTAAGCTTTATTTTCACTTCTATAAAATACATATCTTATTGCAAAGTTTTGTAATATAAATAGCACAATAATGTTTTTTTTAATCTTTTACTGTAGTTGTTTTGATCAAAAATAATATATGTGAATTCTGATTTAACACTGGATAAAACAACAGACAATTAATTACTATCAAAAATTTAAAATCAAAATGCATATTTTCTTTCTAACATAAACAAGTATTACATACCCCTTATTGTAAAAAAAAACTGCTTAGCATCATATGAATAATGTTTTTTCATGCCTAATAGTTGTTATAATCACTAATTCTATATACGTTGATCAACGAATCGATTTAAAAACGGATTTGTTTAATTTACAGTTATTTTCCGAACATGTAGATCATCTTGATATATTTTTTCGTTGTTTTCTTATTTGTGAAACAAATAAAGTGTTTCATGCAATTTTATTTTAAGTTTAACAATGACGCATTTCAATGGAACACATAGATGGGTGGGGAGGGAGTCACCGGGTCTGGACCTCCCACCACCCTTGAATTTTTATTGATTAAAATCCTATGTGTGTAGTTCGTAAAATTTAACTAAGCTGTGACGGGCTCTGGCGTCTTTTCATTAACATGTCCTTTGGGTTCTTTTGGGGCCAGAATTAATGGCAACTCTTTTCCACCCAAAACCAAAGAAGTGAAACGGGAATAAAAGATGCAAATTAGAAAGCTTTTAAATATCAGAAGTTAGAGTAAGCGTGTGTGGCAATTTGAGGAATGTGATGAGAGTGCGTGATTCAATTGTGAAGTGACAGCCAACAGAAGTTATCCCGGAGACAGAGCCATTAGGTCAAGGTGCATACCATTGCACTCGAGTAAATAAGCAACTTCCTTAAGATTGGATCAGCGATCGGATTAAGGTAGGAGTGACCATTTAAATATTCGGATCTGTGATCGCATTGGAATTGAGCTTAGGCGAGTTAGTTATTGATAGTGGTCCGGGTTAAGTTATTTCGGTATTATCTATATTGGGTGTTTTGTCATCGTAGATTCTCTCACATATATTATTATTATCTAATCTGTTAGATATTTAAGTTTAAGTTCTTAATAAAGCCATATTAAGAACATGGAAACTTCTAGTTCTTTCGTTAACCCTGTACCTCTGGCTCACGAGGATAATCAAAGAGAAGGGCACCCGAGGGGGGCGATATCACAAAGCATTTTTTGATGATTCATTTTATTATTTTAATTATTTATTCTAATTATTTAATCAATATTTTTTTTATCATGAGAATCAACAAAAGCAAAAGAATACGTTTAGCAGCGTTTTCAGGTATGATATGAGAAGAGTGGGCTTTCCACCCTGAACCCTCTTCCCCTTGAAACATTTCTGTGTGCGCCACTGATACATTTACGTTTTACTACTGAAAAGTTTGTCTATTTTTAGGCTTTTGTGTCAATTAAACATAAAAATCAGGCTAAATTATATTTATTTAATAATGATCTTCTTCAACTGAAATGGATTTTTAAAACACATAACAAATAGCACAAGTAAAGCTTTTGCTTTAGAATGTCAATTGAGTATATTTCAACGAAATATTTACATAATAGCTCCTTTTAGATTATAATCTTTTGTGAAAATGATAGCTTCTTGCATGTTATAAATATTTTTAATATGTAGTTAAATTATTATTATTAAGATTTATATTTATTAATCAATTAAGATTATGGTCAAATCTTGAACATAAATTCCTTTTCCATTTCAATCTTTCCAGCTGGTTTGAATTTTAGAATGGAGTGAGTTGCAAGAAATACTTTATATAACATTTTCGGTATTCATTCTTTTCTATATCTTCCGGAAGTAAACATTTTAAATCATAATGCTTAATCTACAATATCATTAATTGTCAGTTAAATCCGAAACAAGTTCTTTCAAATGTAATAAATAAAATTTTTTTGCAGAATTATCTTTATGTTTTGCTATGAATCTTTTTTAACAATTTTTACTGATTATCTAAATATATGAGAAATTCTCGGTTGATAAATCTATTAAATGTAAAATCTAATAACGGTAGATTTTATACGTATTTATTTTCCCCTTAAGAAATACATTTACACACTTCTCAATAAATTACACACTTTCGAGCGCTGGACGTTAAAAATTAAATTAAAGTTTGTGATACCGCCCCCTTTGGTGACCGTATCTTTGATTGTCAGCGTGAGCTAGAGGTGTAGGGTTTGCAAAAGGAATAGACATTTTTGATTTTTATTATGACTTTATTAAGAATAGAACTTAAATGTCAAACAATTTAGATAATATTAATTTAAGCGAGAATCTATAATGAACAAACACACAGTAATAGTTAAACCGAATTGCGTAACTTAGACCACTACAATTATTTAATCTACCTACTCTCACTTCTAATAATATTACAAGTCCTAATATCAAATAATCATTCCTACCTTAATCCAAATTTAGATTCGATCTTATGAGGAAACGTCTGGGCGCACGTGCAACGGTATGCACCTTGTTTTAATGGCTTGTTTTCCAGGTAACTTCACGATTGGCTGCCAATTCACCCTTATCTTTTTCACACATACCATTCCCCAAAATTGCCATTTCACTTACTGAAACTTCTGTTATTTAAAAGCTATCTTATTTGCATTTCTTTTTCACATTTCGCTTCTTGGATTTTGGTTGGAAAAGAGTTGCCATTAATCTTGACCCCCAAAGAACCCAGAGGTTATGTTAAAGTAAAGACGCGTGAGCCCGTCACAAGTTGACAATTTTGGTGTTGGGTTTAATGAAGTCTCCTTTAGTGTAACAATAATTCATTAATTTAGGTCATTGTGTACAAAGACAACACATATCGTACTTAAAAGTAATGAGCAAAGAATATCAGTGGTTTCTCATAGCGACCAGATTCTCTCTTCACCTATCCTTTACGAAAGATAAGTCGTTAGAGGACGCTTCTGAAGCTTGCAACAGTCAGTTACACAGTTATTATGAGAATAACGATTACATATCCATTTAAAAAGCAATGTATACAAAACTCTTTTTTTTTACATGGTCTTCTTTTGCTCGATTTTGAAATAAAACGGTTCACCAACAAACTTTTTTACTCCAATATTTTGTTCCAGCACAATAACATAAAAAATATCAAAATTTCTCCCGAAGTAGGAAAGATAGTAGCAGAGAAGAGATGTCAAGTGTTAGGACGTAAACATGAAATCTTTCTTGTTCTTTTTTTATGTATGTTTATTATAATCTATTATTCGAAATAAACGTACGTTTCTATAATTATTGTTCTATTTTTTTTTTTTTTTTTTTTTTTTGCGGCTTACGTAAAGTTAAACCTTTTTTGATTGGTCCAAGTTAGCCTTTGAGTTTGATACTCTTGATCTACTTCATGGCTTGTTTACTTTGTGGTCTGTAGTTACGGGTATAGTGTTGGGGGGATGAATATTTGTTAGTGTGTTGTTTTATTCCTAATTTCACTTTGAATCTTTGTATATTGTGTGTACTTATAGACTGAATTTTTACTGTACATTAATTTTAATTTCTTTAGTAATAAATAATGAGTTGTTTTTGTGTATTATAAATATACAAAAAAAAGTTTCATTACTACTTTTTTACTCGGAAAATGCGGGGAAAATATTGGAATATATGTAGGAAATATTTAGAATTTTTCAACTTATATGATTTTTTAATTTTGTGGAGCATCCCCAAATTTACTATATGCCGCAAGTATTTTTTTGCACGGTTTTCTGAGAAATGTATCTACCGTGTAAACAAGAATTGGGTGTCCGTTTTTTATGCACTACAGAATTTTATGATCACTCAAAGGCTTTCAGAAAAAAAGGCCAAAAATTCTTATTGTATCAGATGTTAAAGATTTTAGAAATGCCTCAATGCAAGAATATTTTGAGATAAATATTTGCATTGATTTTTAAAATGTTCCTCTATAAGCTAATGTATTTAAATTCAAGGGATTTAATTTGTCTAATTAAAAGGCTTTATACTCGGTATAGTTCATTTAAGACATCACACTGCACTGTCACTATAAGAAGCTAATTTTAATCGCACCTTCTTTCAATCATTCAAAAGACAACGTTTCCCACTTTGCCTTAAAAATATACATAGTTCCAGTGATATTTAAAGTAGTTTTTCTCTTCTTTTTTTCTAAATTCATCATTTGAAAGGTAAAGTAATGTGAAAAGTTGGGTAATTTAATAACCATTTGCTCACATGAAACTTCTCTAGCAGCTTGCTTAATTTAAGAAAATTAATTGGTTTAGCAGCTTCTTCCTTTTTTCTATTAGTTCCACGTTTTTGGAGTTTCATTAGGAATTTTTTTTTTTTTTACTTTCCTCTAAATTGGTTGAATTAAAAGAAGATTTGAATTATTTTTTTTCTCTTATCTTTTCGCTCGATCAAGGTGCAGGATAATTTTTTCCCCGTTTTTTCCCTCTCTTCTTCCAAAACCTCTTCGTGATGGTGTCTTTTGAAAACTTAAAAGATTCCTCCTCTCCACCCCTTTAGGAAAAAATCTGGAGTTTTCTAATTATACTTTTTGATATATCTTGTCGAAACCAGATATCTTTCTTTTAAAATACGCTAACTCGTTTCTTTTATTTTTTTTTTTTATTTTTTCAAGTTTCATTTAACTATTTGGTGGTTATATAAAAACAGTAATTTATTTTTAATACAATAGGGAAGACATTCGAACGCTTGTTTTGTGCTGGAACATTCCGAATTTTAATTAAACAACTCTGTTTCGATATTAATCTCTCAAATCTCAGAATTGGATGAAACTGAAAACTTATTTTCCGGGAAAATGTTTCGAATTTCATTTATCTGGTTAATTAATTATTGCTCTTGAACTCCTGTTTAATTATAAGGGATAAAGTTTCAAAGGACTTTCATGTGTTATTACCAGGCTTAATAATTTGTTTTGAAATTTTAACTGATGCATTTCATAAGATCTTCTCCATTTTGGAACTAAGAATAATTCTTTGCATCTCACCTGACCATTCATATTTAGTCCCATTACGATTACAAGAAGAAATAAACAATTTTGAAAAGTTTGCAATAATTGTTAAACTTATTTTTTCTATTAATATTGCACTAGAGCAACGGTTCTTAAGCTTTCGATCGCCCCCACCCCCAGAGCCAGCTCTAGCTGTTTTGCCTCCCCGGACAAAAATGGAAAATGCCACTCCTCTATTCAAAGCAAAGCATTATAATTAAAAAAGATAAATTCTTCGCACATCTATAAAACTTGAATAGTTCATGTAAGTAAAAAGGCACAGCTCATACAACATTATATATATTATTCTAAGTCAAATACAAAATAATTCGAAATTAAGGACATAGCTGCCTGCTATTATTTCAAGCGAGTAAACTGTAAGAGAAGGAATCTCCCATTTCAGCATGCAAATTTTTTCTGAAAAGAGTCTACTGATGGTGGGAATTACAAACTTTAATTTTATAGTATCTACAATCACGACTAAAACATCTTCTGTGTGACTTTCTATCAACAAAAAACTTTTATTAACCCTGTCCCCTTTTGGATAGCTGACACTGAACGTCGTATGGGTGAAAGAAATGTTCTTTGTCACATACTCCCGGATGAGAAGAAAATTACTAGTGAAATATGAGTAAACTTATCTAATTTCATGATTAAACGTATACTCCCGCTTCGAACTCTTAAATTTCAACCTAAAAGAAAGCCGACATTAAACATACAGAGTTCAAAATAAGGAGGTAGGATATGTTAAATGAAATACAAAATTCAAACTCAATTATATTTCAGAAAATATATCAATTTTTTTGTAACAAAAAAAAGGATTTTTCAAATTTGATCCAAATGCCGCCCCGGACAGGGGGCCGGTTTGTCTTGCCCTAGAGCCGCCCTTGTCCTCCTTTATGTATCAGCCAGATATCGTGGACCTCCAAAATTTTGAACACCCCTTTCTGAACTCCCAACACATGGCTGAATGATTTAAATGCTCCTCAACAGTTCTAAGATTTACTCTACTATTTATACAGTCCTTTTTAACACTTCTTTTTTCCCCCCTCTTTAAAAAACAGTAAACATCTAATTATATATGCATTCAAATTATATATGTATTTCAAATGAATAAACTATGTAAGTGCAAATAAATAAATAATACAGGCAGGATTCGATAAGGAAATCTAGATGGATGCAATCGTTATCGTATTTGGCGCTCTATGCGAATTCAGCTCTTAATCTTTGCATATGTGTTTCTACTATGTATTTTTTTGAAAAAATGATGTTTTCGTAATGGCACCGTACGGGCTACCGAAAGTTAACAGCTACCAGTTTGCCTGTATATTGTACGGGTACTGATATTTTCGTCTTTCTATCTTTAATTTGCACGTATTTTTAATTCTAATAGTGAGATTATCGGTGCTAGTGCTTTTTAAGATATGTATTTTGTCCATGGTACTGAAATGCTTTGCATCCTGGATTTTATTTGTGGTGAAGGCGGGGTTTTTTCTTTAAAGGCAGAATTTAGATTCTTGAAAATTTTTGATGAGGGACAGGAAACGACGATACAATGTGCAATTTGTTGCTGGAGAAGAAATAAAAATGGAAAAATCATATAAAAAAGCCGAAGTATTTCTGTCTCGATGGCAGTACAAGACTTTGTATTATACACCATGGTTCAAACTGTGTGTGCATATATACATACACACTCACATGAAACTCTCAGCTATTTGGAAAAAGTATCAGCTTGAAAATTTTTTGTAAGTATGAGAGAAATTCTTTTAAGGTATCCGACTACGTTCGTAACCGTGACTTTGCAAAAGCGTATAAATGGATAATATTGATGATATTTAGTGTCACTTAGATTATAAAATGTATATAAAATTGTTTTAAGAATAGTATTGCAATAAAAAAAATTACTTAAGTACAATATTTTGACAAAAAATGAACATAGAATGACCCATTTTCAAAATATTCTCCTTTTGTGAAAAATGCTTCTATTATAATATTATTTTGCCTGTATATAGCTCAGACCTCTCTACAGAGGCTCAACTAGAATTTTTAAAATATATAACTTAGAAGTGGGTTTATCCATATTTTACGTCAACAGAGGGAAGCAATTTTAAGGAAAAAACACTGTTCATTATTTCAATTGGTGGTAACTCTGAAAATAATGTGAATTTTTCAAAAATCCTAGATCAGACTTTCTGGAAATGTCTTTACTTTATATAAGCGAAATATTATTATTTTAGAAACATTTTTTATAAAAAGAGAACATTTTGAAAAAAAGGTTATTCTAACTAAATTTTTTGCCAAAATTTTGCACTTAAATATTTTTTTTGTCAATATGTCCTTAAAACAATTTTATACATGTATTCTAATTAAAGTGACCCTAATTATTATGAAAATTATCCATTTATACGCTTTTTTAAAATCACGGTTCCGAACGTAGTCAGATACCTTAAAACATGTGAAACATTCTTCATAGCATGTAGAGTGTAATAAAAAGCAAATGTTTAGAGGGGTTTGTGTTCCACAATCATAAAATATAGTGTAAAAACTTTAAAATTGAAAATTAAAATAAAATTATTCCATTTTCTCATTCTATTAAGTATTATGCTTAGCAATATACACTAAAAAATGTGTCTTTTTTTAAAACGTTTTCCGCAAAAAAATTGACTGGTTAAAAGGTTAAGGTATCCTAATAGGTTGAAAAAGTGCTTTATTGGTGTTTGATGTTTGGTGTTTGTGTCATTAGGGGGAAAAGAAATTAATTATTGAGGAAGAAGGATTAATACATAAAACTAGAGAGTTTCTTAAGTTCTTTTTATAGCATTTACTTTATCTAACTAATAAAAATATTTTTTTAATTCGTTTTTGGAAGAATGAAATTTTTATGATAATCTGTGCAAGAAAAACGGGATAACTTCTAAATAATCCAATTAAATGCAATGAAATTTATAGCAAATATGTTATGGGCCCTTCAAAGTGTAACAAACCACAAGTTTAAGACAGCTACATTTAATCACATTTTACAGCCATTTTTAGCTTAGAACATGCAGTAATTTTGACGAAAAATCATGACCATCAAATTTAAGAGCTAATAAAATATTTATTTCTTAAATTATTTTTTATCCTGCGGTTTGTGACACTTCAAAGGGATCAAGAAGTATATCAATGGCATTAAAATTGCATAATATGCAATTTATTTTTATTCATCACGTTTTTCTTAACTTAAAAAATTTTGCTAAATTTTCCTAAAAATATTTTTTTTTTTTCAAAAAAAAAAGGCTGTACATACTAGTTATTTAATAGTTATGACTTTTTAAGCCTATTTATGCTCTTTAAAACAATAAAATTATTCAGAAAATCAATTTTTGAAAAATTTATCTCCGAACCTAGTCGGATACCTTAAGCTAAGTAGGTTCCCTATAAAATTAATGAGAAATTAGTGAGTTTTTCGTATCAGTATAGAGCCTTTTTTAATTAAAATAATATTAGTAGATAGAATCTATTTTATGATTTTTATTTAAACTATAAACGGATGCATCGATTAATTCAAAGTTGAATCAGATTTTTTTGATGTTGTTGATTAACAACTATTGTTATATTTCATTTATAAATATATAATCATCACACAATTTTCATGTTCCTTTTCATTCTTTAATGACATACATTTTGAATTATTCTATCATACAATGATGAATTAGAAATAAAATGTATAGATTATCGAATTGTAAATTACATTATTGACTTGTAAGTATAATAAGAATGAAGAGACTCAGTTTATATATCCCCAAAAAACAAAGTAAATAACATCCAGTGTATAAATTATGAATTATTTAATGATTTGGCACCAGCTTTTTATTTCATAAGCATCAAAAACAATAAAAAAATTAGTTTTCTTTGTAAGTATTTTTGGCAGCAAAACTAATAACAATCCCATATATTTGATCCATACCTTAATATGTTTATAATTCCCATAAATTACATTATCATTAAATTCGAAAAAAGTCTCCTAAAATAAACATCAATTCAATGCACTATATTACTCTCACACAATCTTTTTTTTTTCCGCCAATTTAGTGCCATTTTAGAAACACTCCTATCCTTAAACGAGTCCATTGGCTTTCCTAATAACTGCAATTTGATCGATGACTTATAAGAAAATTCTCAATCAGAAAAGCAATGAACATTCACTTCACTCTCTTATTTTTGTTCTCCTTTTTTTCAATACTTCAGGAAAGATAGAAAAAAATAAGGAGAAGAGAGAGAGAAAAAAAAATAAACTCGTTAGTATGGAAGAAATTTCCACATCGAAGGTGCGTCCTGTTGGCCCAACCTACCGATTTCAAGGCGTAGGCGTGTATCTAACACCTATCATTATTAGATGAACTTAAAGCTCTCTTAATGGGCATTCGTATAATAAATGAATTGGCGAATTTCTGTTTCCTGTTGGCGCATGGCGGACTCACCAGAGATTAACAAGTAATGCTACCCTTGGTGTAATTGCAGGCTAGAAGTTCGTCAGTAGCATGCTATATCAATGTGTAGGCAGATGGCCATTGTTAGAAGCTTAACAATCAGATTCAGGTTTTCTTAGCAATGGGTGGGAGTTGGAATAGGTAAATAGGATTCAGGTATTTGAAAAGCAATAAAACGAGTGCCGACATCGTTTTTGTTGATAACAACTCGGCACCTTGTCAGTGCATGGTGCAAGTAGGCGTATTTTATCCATTTTTAATCAGAATTTGCTGGCGGTCAGTTACAAGGATAGACTTTTTGTTTCAAATGTCCATGTGGACGTGAGATACATGTACACTCTATATATCTCCAAAGTTTTCTAATATTTTTTGCAGAGTTTATTTTGTTATATTAGGAGTAGGCAAATAGCGGAACACAAGAAATTTTTTTCTGTGAAACTCCACGACAATCAGAAAACTAAGTACAGAGAAAATATTTCTTATGTTTGGGTCAATATATATTTGGGATCAAAGTGTTTCTTACATGAACACCAACAACAGTAAATATAGATAGATATAAATTGGTTGACATCCGCTTACAGGCCATGATGTGGATTTAAGAAAAAGGTGTAGAAAAGTGTGATAGCGGACATTTGTCTCATTAAATGAATTCTGAAATCAAACGTGGTCACAGAGCTTGTGACGGGGCTTTATAGAGTTTTCCCTACTAATCCTCTTGGGGAATCTTTGGGGCCATCAATTGAGTTATTTCACAGCCAACCCTCTCAAGAAGAAACCTTGATATGCAGATTAGTTAGTAGATATATAGTGGAGGTTTAGTAATCGTGGAGAAGAAGGAGGAAAGGAAGCTGAGTTGCTGAACGCAGTGTGGTTATGGTAAGGATCTGAACTTAGACGCGTAATTATAGATCGGGTTTTAGCTATTCAAATAAATTAAGGAAGTTAGGATTCATAAGATAACTTTACTAAAAGTTAAGCAGTTAGGATTTCAGGTGCTTATTCACATAAGATTTAGAGCTGCGATATATCACTCTTGATTTCTCCTCTATAGTAAGATTGCCTTTGATTATTATATTTGATAATTATAAACTATTTTATTATGGCTAGCTTGGGTCATCAATCCTTACCTCTTACAAA
>BMAV01007198.1:26151-48531 GCA_019973955.1 Trichonephila inaurata madagascariensis
CAAAACGAACAGTTAAATCATTTATTTCCGTGTTTCTGCATTTTAAGGTATCCGACTACGTTCGGAACCGTGATTTTAAAAAAACGCATAAAAGGATAATTTTCATGATATTTAGTGTCACTTAGGTTAGAATACATGTATAAAATGGTTTTAAGGACATTTTGACAAAAAAAATTTAATTAAATACAATATTTCCGCAAAAAACTAACTTAGAATAACCTGTTTTCAAAATGTTCTCCTTTTGTGAAAAATGCTTCTATTATATAATAATAGTTTGCCTGTATATAGCTCAGACCTCTGTACAGAGGCTCAACTATGTGATTTTTGAAAAATTCACATTATTTTCAGAGTTACCACCAATTGAAATAATTATCGGAGTTTTTTTCTTAAAATTTCTCCCCTCTGTTGTCGTAATACATGGATAAACCCATTTCTAAGTTATGTATTTCAAAAATTCTAGTTGAGCCTCTGTACAGAGGTCTGAGCTACATGCAGGCGAAATATTATTATAATAGAAGCATTTTTTTACTAAAGGAGAATATTTTGAAAATGGGCATTCTATGTTCATTTTTTGTCAAAATATTGTTTTTTAAATAATTTTTTACTGTAATACTATTCTTAAAACAATTTTATATACATTTTCTAATCTAAGTGACACTAAATATCATAAATATTATCCATTTATACGCTTTTGCAAAATCACGGTTCCGAACCTAGTCGGATACCTTAAGAAACCTTCCGATGATAATTTTTAAAACTGTTTATAATGTTTAATTATTTTTTTTATTTAAATAACTTGTTACAAAATAATTTCTCTTTGTAAATGTCTAACTTTATTTGTTTGGTTTGAGAAATGTATTTTTACCAGAAAGCTGCAAGAAATTATAGTAAAACATTTGATAATATAATATAAAAAAGGTTGTTTTTTTTTAAAAAAAAAAAGTACTAGGCTCTAATAATCTTTAATTAATTTTTCGATTTTAATGAATAGTCATAATACTGAATAGTGTTTGTGTTTAATATTTTTTAATAACAAACATTTAGCTTTAGTAAAACGTGTTGACAATATTTTTACCAGAGGAAAAAAAACGTTGAATCTCTTTGCTGAAGAAAAAATAATGCAATTGAGATTTTTTTACCAAAAACTATGGCTTTTAATTCTTACAATTAGCATGTTTTATAATTTTTAGGAATATTTCAAAGGTACAATTTTAAATCAATATTTAAGTACAGTTTCTGTATTAGTTATAAAAGAATTTTATTTATTTAAAACTGAACATTACCGATCAAATGCTAGTATTTTTTTTCTTAGTGAAAAATGTTCCCCCTCCGTGCCTAGAGGTGTATGAGAAACGGAAGATGTTCAAAATCACTTGGTTTTCTTGCAACACAAACAACAACACAAGTTCGATCAATCCAAACTAAGAGCCCAATGTATCAACCAATTATAGCAATATGAAGACAATTAACGAGGTACGCGAAGAATGAGACTTTAATTACCAGTAACACTTCAATTTACGTACACTGCCTTCTTAGCTATTTAATCTATATTCAATCTCTAGTGTCAAATCGTCACCTTAATTATTACAATTATCAAATACTAAATATCTGCGTTACACTTTAAAGTTGAGTAATCACTGCTCCGTTAGCAGCCTATCATATCTCTCTTTCCTTTTAACTTGAAAGTCTAGACTTTATACAGTAGACTTAATTTTCATGTGTGTTCACGTTCTCTTCTTCAGGGGGAGCGTTCTAATAAAATAGTTTCTAGGAACCAAAGATTCCCCAAGAGGATTTGTTAGTGAGAAGGTCACAAATAGAGCCGTCACAAGTCTTCTAAATTTCAAGATAACAATGTACAATGAACTACATTTACAGCGAAAATGCTTAAGCCGAAATATCGGTTAACGCGAAGTAATACAACGTTCCTGACTAACTACTATGTATTTTCATGTTTATTTATTTTTTTTTCTTTTAAGACGAAACTAAAAAATCGCTTAACGCAAAAAGTTTTTTTCTTCTGGGAATGAACAAAATACGGAAAACACCAAACGGATTAGACTGTCCTGTTGTATTATCGATATAATTCATTGCAGTAGATGATGATAATGGGTGCATAGCCTTTGGCGGACAAAGATATTTTCGCGTTTGTTCATAGCTCAAAAATATCATTGATTTAGATTCCGACGATGAAAATGATATGAATAATGCAGCTCCTGTTCCCACATCATTCGAAATGAGTTACGTCATGAAAAGTATGTGCAGTTATTTAAACGCACATTCCAATGATGAAATGAATGACAAAATGGACGACATCAAACAGTTTGTTGACTATTCGATGCTAAAAAAAGCAATGCATAGAAAAATATCAGGTTATTTTCCAATAAACTCAATGAATGTTTTGTTTTTCAAAATATCTGGAAATTTTTTGTATTACATTTTTTAAATTTTTGTAAATGTTTTTGTTTCATTTATTTTTATTTAAAAAAGTATATATATACATATCAATGTAAATAAAATAAACTCTAATAAACTTAATTTTGTTGATATATGTTTGTTTGTTTTTTGCAATATCCTTTAACACGAAATTCTTTTTAACACGAAAAAATATTTCAGTCCCTTCAGTTTCATGTTAAGCGATTTTCGCTATAATTTATTAACTGATTAACAGTGATGGTGAAGATGAAACAGAATTCGATGATATGGTGGTACGATGGAAGCTGAAAACGACGATTTTTTCGTGTTATACAACAATGAAAAAGCTCATGAAATATCTTGCTTCTTTTAAGAAAAAGAGTATTTAGACACATGTAGAGAAATCTGTTTTCTATGCTAAACTTTTCTTTATTTTTAAAGCTATCATTTTTATATACGGCGTATAAAGCGCACCCGTAAATTTCGATCTTATGTCTTGTGTTAAAAAGTGCACGTCATACACCGGATTATACGGTATGCATATATATTGAATATTAAGACTAATTTCATATTTAAATTTAATCATAAAATGTTGAACAAATGGAAAGTAATTGTATATAATTTATTTTAGTTGCCAAAAAAGAAAAGTTACTTTTATTGAAACTGCTGGAATATATTTATACATGCACGAAAAAATACATAAATTTTAACATGATTGATGCTAACGAAACAGAAAAACATGCCAATCACTTACCCCTCAATCTTTTTCTTAAGAACAACTTCGAAATGTCTTTTATATTTTTTTACGTTTGAAAAAAGAGTTCTTTTCACAAATTGATTTAAATGTACGCCAATAAAGTTAGCCAAAACACTTAAATATCTTCTTCAATGGAATTATCCAGTGATCACTCAATGTTTGTTTCATACAAGAAATGTTTATATTGTTTGTCCACGATCAGTTTAGCTCTGTTTACGTGGTTTATTATTGTTATCAGTCAACACATGGAATAATAATATAAGTCACCAAGTCTTAAAAGTTACTCCAGAATTCCCGTGAAAATCTAACACACTTCATCAAGCTGTTCATAAGCAACAGGTGTACTTAATTTCAAACATTCTTTTTTAAGTGTTATAAAGGTAAGAAGGAGATTTTATTTACAATTTGCAACAGGTAAACTAAGCTTCCAGCAACTCACTAAGAATAACTGTAAGTTACCGAATAAAACAAATAAAATGTGTCAATAGTTTAATTCATTCTCTCAATATATCAATGTGAAAAATACCTTTTATCCGGCAAAACAGCTAGTCAAGCTTACGTCCCGGATAACCGGACATGAAATAAAACTCAGCGGAGAAACACTAAATGCTTTCCTGCATTGAGTTTACCTTTTCGAGGGTTGCTCTGCGAAAATTCTTCATAGTTCGCCAAACGGCGATAATTGGTTATTTATGGTACAGATCCAAGTCGCTATCGAAGGAAACATCTATCTCCCTTTCATCCCTTTTTTTATATCACCTGATCTAAAAGAGTGATGAAAAAAACTATTGGGTTTTGTTGGCTTCGATAGATAGAAAGAGCAAATGAATAAGACTTTATTATATTTATATTTGCTGATAGAGAGAAAAGAAAAATGAAGTTTTAGTAGCGGACGTAGACTATATTTTGCAAATGTTATCTATCGAGAGATCATTATTTCAAAGTGAGGACGACGCGTATTTAGTTTATATATTGTATTCGTAAGTAAGATGAACCTTGATTGTTCAATCGGTATGCAATAAAGACTACGAAAAACGATGTTTTCTTTTAAAATTTCTGTATATTTATTTATTAAAATTTAACCCATATAATTTACTTGTTTAAATATAGTTAGTAGGTTTTATTTATATTTAGTAAATTATACTTATTTATCAGCTAATTATTTAATTTAAGGAACTTGTATTAAACTTTTAAGTGCATAAATTTATATTTTCATAAAGTTGTTAATTTTTTATATTTTTTTAATAATAAAATTTAGATATTAATAAGTATTATAGGAAAAAGTGACGCATGCTAGTTAAATTAAATGTATGTTTGTAAAATATATTTTCTCATTCCTGTCACACATTCTTAAGGTATCCGACTACGTTCGGAGACTTTTTTTTTAAGTTTTCTAAAAATCCCTAATATTTTTACATTTTTAGTTTCATTCTATACACAATAATAGAAAATACAGTTAGAAATAATATATGTACATAAAAAATTTGCAAAAACTTAAATTTTTAAAGAAATTTTAATGAAATTTTGGACTTTTTTCAAACACTCTATTTTTTAAAATATTTTGTATTTTTCATAAAATATTGCTGCAACACATTTTTTAAATACATTTCTAGAGGATGACCTACAAGTGTTAAATTATTTCTTTTGAATCAAAAGTTATAGCCAGTCGAGCTAGCGAACTGGGAAATTCAATCAAATTATCGAAACTTCCAGAAAAAAATACAACTATAAAATAACTAAAAATTGTTCAATTTCTTAGCTTGTAGGCCATCCTCTAGATAATACAATGAATAACATTTGTGTAAAATTTCATACAAGTATCTCTAATAGTTTTTTAGATATCACGTTTGAAATATCATGAAATTTACAAAAAAATAGTTTTGAGAAAAATGCATTTAAACTTTATAAAAGCAATTTCAAAACAAGATATGACAAGTATATTACTAAAACTTTCCTGATTTATATTTAACAATTCCACTCTTTGGTATTTTTTAAAAATTTTTCATTCTTTGGGCCCCCTTTTTTTTTCTGGTTGATTTTAAAAAAGGCAAAGAATGTTGTTTCGAGTCACCAACTCGAAAGATGTCAACAAATCTCTCATCACGCAGACTATAATTCCCTGAATTTATGCCAAATGCTTTCAAAATACCTAACAAATCAATAAAAGCTTTTTTAAAAATAATGACTGCAATATGGGTACCCAAAGAAAATGTTTTTAGCTCGATAAAAGTTTTTTCGAAACAATTTGCCACAAAACAAACAGGCGTTAAATGATGCATTTGTATTTGTGTCTTGTGTGTGTCTTATCACACTGCTTCATGTACACATGTTAAACAATATTTGAAAGTTTCACAGAAAAACCTACACTTTTTTCTGTTTATTGTTTTCCGCAGTCGTTTCCTCGCTGATAGTCACGCCATTTCTCAGCTCCAATCAAGCATGAACCATATATGGATTTCTCCCTGCTGGAGCAACAGTGAAAAAATGCCGCTATTGTAGCACTTAGCAGAGCTTTGACGTGATTGGTGTTATTGCTACACCAGCTTAGAATTTTATTAAACATAACATTGATAAGTTTTCACTTCTCACCGAGGTTTTTCTGGCTTTTTTTTTAAATTTTCTTTGCCGACTACTCAATATTTCTTAGAAGTATCTTATGCACTCATATTTGATGACATTGTTGACACCATACACATCTTTAACAGAAAGGTATCCTTGGAATCACCATCACAATAGAAATACATATTTTTAAGATTTCGTAGAGCAAAAACATACAAAGATAGTCTACACACCAATAGATTCCATATTTGAAGTAAATCTCAGACGATTGCAGGAACACGCTTGTATGACTGGACTTACAGAATTCTAAAAAACTTTGATAACATTTCCAAATCTAGAATTTCCCAGAGTTAATGTATAAAGTTTCTATAGAAACCACATTTAACGATGAATGTCCATGTGTCTCTGCCGTCAACGGATATTCCACATTCTTCAGCTGACATTTTGGAACATTTTGTAATGCTCTTTGCTTCCAAAGCAATGTCATTCATGGCACCTTTAGCCGTTAGTGTAGCAGCAGCCAAGACTTTCTTTCACAAAGTCCTTTTGTCATACAAGGCCAGTTCAGCTTAGCACATAGCTTTTTCACCGAAGAATGTCATCTTTCAATCACTCACCTTCCACAAATAAGTTGCAAATTAATAACACTTTGCTTTTTTTAGCTTTTCAGTAGCTGAAAAAAGGACAATAAAAGTACACTTGGAGCATTTTGAAGTCACATTAGAAGTCAGTCCAAACATATAATCTTCATGCAGGTACAGATTGCTTTCAAAACAATTGGAGAAACACAAACTTGAAAACACACTTCCCAATTTAAATAAAATATTCTATTACCTCTTAATGTTCCACTAAAACATTCTTTGTTCTGTGAAAATGTCTTTACTTATTCCAGTTTTTGTTCATTACAAGTTTGAGCTTTATCCAAGTCAAGAACACTACAAGTCAACAGTTCCACTGTTTTTGTGAATCAGTCACCAGCATAGTTGTTTTCAAGAGGTTAATTTAATCCATCTGTTACCCGTTATAAGTAGATAACAACAAAAGCCAAATTTTCAGAAACAATTAACGATTAAAAATTGTACAATTAAAACGAAAAAGTTCAGTTTTTTGAAGAAATTTGGGAGCAACATTCTAAAGATTCAAATCAAAACAAAAACATGTGAGGTCAGAAGAAACAGATGTTGCCAATCGCAAAAGTCCAATTAAAAGATTGAAATTGATGCCTATCAATAAAATAGTTTTGAAAAATTGTCAGAAATTGTTTTTAAAATTATAATTGGTTAAAATTGCAAAAATTATGGGTAAAAAGCATGTTAAGCAGTCAACTTCCGGTTTCGATTTCACCTCTTCCGGTTTTGATTTCACCAGTGTGATAATATTTTAAACAACTGTAACTTCTTTTCTAATTATCGCACAGACAAAACAAAGGCAGATTTAGAAAGATAATCGTTTGAATTTTAAAATTATCAAATAAAAAGAAAATGTGACTTTTGATCGAAAATGACGTTTTCAACGTAGTCGGATACCTTAAATATACCAAATATTAAGTTACCTTCTTTAAGAATTCTCTCCAGTAAAAAGAGAGTAATTTAACTTAAAATAAATCCTAATGACAGTAAAATGCCTCTTTTCTTTGTGAGAGGTCAGCATTCCTAAAGAAAGATTCCCTTTAGTTATTTTGATACTATCATAAATAGCGATTTTCGACTTCTCGTATGTATTATACGTATGTTATGTACAACATAATATAAAAACCAATTAAAATATATTTTGTTCAACAAGGGAAGGGCACGACTAAGGAAATTCATTTTGGGACGAGACTTGGTGTTATAGTAGTACTCCCTTAGGGTGCTCAACCCTCAATGTAATTCCGCCAAATGGCCAGTCAATTCGGAGAAAATAACCTTCGAAATTCATGCTTTATACAAATAAATTTTAATTACTTCCAGGGACTCAATAGCATAGTTGGAAGAATGCCTGCTTTCTACGCCGGTGGATAGGGTTGAATCACAAGATCATCTTCTTTTTTCAATTCTTTTAATTTTTTATAAAATTAAATAAATTTATTTAAAAAGGACTTATTAAGTATTTTATGTAATTATAAAATAAACAAATTAATAATATTTAAAAAAGAATATTTTTTATTACAATAATTATAAAATAAGCAATTTAATAATAATAATATTTTTTATAAATTATTTTATATCATATGTAATATTTTATTTATAGTATATTGTATTTCACATAATAAAACTATTTGTAACTAATTTTTATGTAAAATATCATTTAATATTTGTTATATATTTTATTATAAATATTATTTATTAATAAAAAATATATTTATAAAGTATAATATAAATATTTATATAATTACAGTATTTTTTTTACTTTCTAAAATACAAAATAATTACATAAAATATCATTTAATACTTAATAAACCACTCATAAATAAATTTATTTAATTTTAAAAAATTATTAAATAAATAGAAAAAAAAAGTCAACTTTTTTTTTCAATTCATTTAATTATATAATAAAAATAATAAAAAAAACATGTTTCATTAATATAATAAAAATAATATATGTCTTTTTATGTATTATTAATTTAATTAGTTTGTAATTATATAAAATATTTAATAAGTCTTTTTTAAATACCAACCTCTTAAAGAATCTCATTTGAAAATAATTTCAAATTTCATCCGAAACTACAATTAAATTTACATACTTTGGCCATGTTATTGATACTTTCATCATGTTATTTTCTCTCCTCCATTTAATTGTTCATCTTTCATTTCATCATAACATTTGTATACTTTATGAAGTGTATCCCTAATCACCTGATAACATTCGTGATTCAAGTATTTCACTTACTTAAAATAAATTAAATTCTTTTTTTATATGCTCTGTTAAAAGGGCTAAGTCGGTGACCCTCAAATTGTGGGGCACGCCCCTAGTGAGATGCGTGATAACCTTAAGTGGGAGGGGGCGAGCATACCAAAAAGTCGAAAGTAAAGGATTATTTTAAAAAATGATTTATTTACTGAAAGGAAATATACAAAACAAACTATATATACGTTCTGTTATAATAAAATAAAATTTACACTCATATAAAATACATATAAATGTGTTCAGAAAGCAAAAATAACACAATACGTATACTATTACTTAAAATTTATTTATTTAAAATATCTAATACTTAAAAGAAACATACTCAAATTTCAATTCTTCTTTTGATAATTTGTATGGTTTTCGATTAAGGTCGTGTTATAGCCTTATGTCAAAATACATTATTATATATATATATTGCATTCAATAGATTGATACTGTATGGGGGAGTGATAAAAGTTATAATTGACTAGGAATTTGGCACCTTCTTTCGGCTATTATACTACACACAACCATTTTTCACACATTCCAAATGTAATAATATAATCTTTTTCAAGAAACAAATTAACAATTGTTTAACATCAGCATCATTTGTTATTCAAAGGTTATACCGTTCTTCCCTTTCACCAGGAAAGCATTTTAGCAAAGAGTTTTTATAAGTAATTTGATTAAAAAATTATAATCCTCATGGTTACCAAAGAATAACTATTAAAGTGGATCGAGATTATAAAGGAAAAAAATGTATTGTTACTGTAAAATCCGCGTATAACGCGCGTCTATAGTTTCAAACTGCATTTTTCTTAGGTATATTCTCCTTATAACGCGCACCCTCATTTTTACGCAGGAACCTGCAATGTACGCTAGTAATGCTATTATGTTTTAAAGCCATTTGTTCGGGGTATTATCCAAGGATTTTGAAAACATAGTATATATATTTCTCGAAAAACAACCCTTTAAGTTCATAAGGTGTGAAATTCTTTTTAGATAAACAGTATTCCAATCTTTCTTAAAGTCTAAGTTTTTTTTATGCACATTCTTTTTTTTATTTTTATCACTTTTATACCCGGCGTATAACGCGTACCCGTAAATTTCGATCTTATTTTTGTGTTAAAAGTGCACGTTATACGCAAGATTTAACGGTAATCGTAATCTATCTATGCGAAAAAGATTTCACATGGTACAGAGATTATAGGGGAAAATACTTTTTAAAACTCAATTTCGAAACTTAACGTTGTCACAAAGGGGGTGGATATTTTTGAAAAAAAGGGAAAAAGACTTAGTTTTGTTAAGACGATTTTATATCCAAAGTAAGTATTTTTCTACTATATAAATAAGCAAAAGTGAGAGATGATTACTTATTTGCGAATACTAAGTAGTGAGTAGTACAATTTACATAGCAACGTTTCATAATCCGGCTTCTTCCCTTCAACGTACACTGTAATATCTACAACAAGATTTTAAAAATTTAATTCTAAACTAGATATTAAATGTATTTAACACTAGATTGTGCCAAAGGAAGTAATTTTGACGGCTTTTTATTTTCAGTTAGAAAAACAATGGTGAATAATGATACAATTTCTTAAACCTTTTTAGAATAAATTTTTTTCCCAAGTAAAGTAAATTTTTTTTATTGTTAATATTTACTAACAAAAAAAAAAAAAAAAACTTGTTATATGACTGTAAATTATACAAAAAATATTAAAAATTAAGTTTAAACAAATTTTTTTACACATTAATTATTCTTTCACAATGCATACGCTATAGAAAAAATTACTTTGACTTCTTACAATAAAAAGGAATCACATACCTAAACTTCATTTCTCTTGTGGCAGTATTTAACATAAAAATTAATTTTACATTATATTTTTCCTTTCATCTATATATCACTGAATATTTTTCCGCACAGGTAGATTTTAAAACTCTAAAAAAATCTTTCAATATCCCCTTAATAACTATGGTTAATTTTTTTGTTCGCTAAATCCCACACATTATCTGTCATAAAATTGTCAGTTTTGAGAGCTAATTAAGGTATCCGACTACTTGCGACAATTTTTTTTTAAAAAAAATGGAGATATAGAAATTTTTTTTTGTGGTTTTTAGATTTATTTAGTACATTTTAAGAAAAAAAGGATAAAATTAAGAAGAGAAAAATAAATTGTTACTATTAAAATGAGAAAAAAAGGGTAAAAATTGACAAAAAATTACATAAACGGAGCCCTCTCTGTACAGATAGTAAATGAACAAATTCTCAATTTTTAAATTTTGATGTATTATTTTGCTATTCCTTTTAGAAATGACTTTCAGGATAAGAGATATTTTAATTTTTACAAAAACTACAGCACTTTATCTTAGCTGTTATATGAAATTGCTTAAAAAAACAGTGATTATATTCACATGAAGAACTATAAATTTTGCAATAAAACAGTGGTTGATAAATCTGAAGGTTAAAACACTTCTACTGTTAAACCAAAACATATACACAAAATTTCATCAAATTATTTTAAAAACTCTTTGAACAATCCCAGTCCCCGTTTGAACTTTTTGAAAAAAACACATTTCGAGTAAAACGCATTTTAATATTTGACATCTTGTGTAAAGTTATGTCATCTGCTTTTACCAAAAGACGTGTAGTTTTCATTCTAGTGAATAGAAACTAAAACATTTGGTATTTTTATAAAGCTAATAAGATAACCTATAAAAAAATCATTAAAAATATTGTCAATTTTTTTAAAAAAATCAGGATTTTAGGGTAATTGGATACCTTAACAGAGATTTGATTAATATATCTTTATAATCCATTTTCCCTTATTGTTCATCATAGTTTCGCAAGGTAACAGAAAGTTTACATCATTTGATAATTCTCAGATAGCACATAATGGATAAATGCAACACAATAACACCAAACAACTCACCACCTTAGCTAATTATGTTGTCACATATACAATACATGTGGCAAAACACCCTTAAAGAAAACCAATTTCGAACTTTTTTGAGGGAATGGATAAACAGCAACTTCAAAATTTTTCATTCATAGAGTTTTTTGACCCGTGAGAGTCTACATGGTTCTGAAGGGGATCGTCACAGGAGAAACTTTGTCACATCAACCACATGTTCTCGCAGGGGAGCGGGCACTTGTGAAACTAGGCAAGCGTGTGGGATATGGAGCAGTTGGAGCGATTTTGCATTTGGAGTGTACGACAAACAGCGAGTCCTGCTTCTAAAAACCAATAACAAAGGTACGAGAGGATCATGTCCTTATGAATGTAAGCCAATTTAGAGGTCCTGTCTTTTCAATAAATCCCTTTAGTGCTGCATCTATTGAGTAAATATGGAATCTACCAATGGTTGGGTTCCTTTTGGCTTTGGAAAATGCTTAAAGGAGCCTAACCATTCTGGCGTTGGTAGGTTGGCGATGAAATTTTGACTTTTTCGCAAAAATGGATTTCTTAAAGGATTTTACTGACTTTGAAAGTTGTATTAAAGAGCTAAAAATAATATTTTGGCAGAATTTTATGTATATGTTTCATGTATATTTGTTTTATTATTTTTAATGTCTAATTTATGCGTAATAAAATGAAGTCTTGCTCATTTGTTTGTTAGGTTCTATATCATAATCCAATAATCACATTTTTCCGATGAAAATGGGGGATTATTTGCAGCTTTTCTGTAAGAAATTTTTATGGACAGGAAAATTGTCAATGGAATGAACAAAAACTCATTTCATAAAAATATAAATAGTGATATTGAACTAAGTGATTGTAACGCTTTATGCAAAAGGGATTGATTAATTAATTATGGAAGTCACAACCTCTCTGAAACAATAAAAGAGCTGTTGGCGGTATAATTTTGAAAAAGTAAATAACTAAACTAGAACTGGTGTTAGAGCTCTTATAAGCATTATTAAATCTTATTTTATTGAATAAGTTCATAACTGATGTGTTTTTATGAACGCGTTAAAATATATATCTTTTGGCGAATTATTTTATATTTTCTTATGCATCGTTTGGGGTAATAATTGTTTATTGTAAATATGCATCTGAATATATCAATCGTTTGCTTAGATGTTTATCTGATAACTGTTTCTGTAACTGATTAATAATACTTTTTGTGAAAAAGAATAATTTTAAAAAGCTTTTCAACGTGATTCTAGAATATGCATCTTATTGTAGTAGATTTTGCACAATTAAGTGAGTATTGCAAGAAGTTGATGTTTGGACTTCATTTAATTTTAAGAATTCATGAAATGTTGAGAACAATATTTTATTTTCTCATTTTCAGTTTTAATGCTTACAATCTGAATGGATATGAGGTTAGTAAAACATGTTCATTATTATTGTTATTCATTTATTTATTTTTTGAAAAATGTTCCATTTTTTGATATTTATATATTATAATATTAAATTAGTTTATGCAAGTTTGGATTAAATAACTGTTGATGGCTGAGAGTTACTTCAGCTAATAAAAAAAAAGCATTTTCTAAATATATAAATACTTCTTATTTCAATGCAAATTGTGTGATCGCTAAAAGAGGTCACGCACATTATTATGCTATAAAAGTTAAATTTATGTTCTAGTTTTCGATACGAAATAATTTAGTTCATAAATATTATGTATGTGTACTTAAAATGTTTTCACAGTTTTTTTTCATATTGAAGAATAACATTTGTCTCATATAAAAATCGAATTCTACATTTTACATCCATGAAAAGTTTAGTGCAATTAAAATACACAGTAAATACATCTTTTTGGTAGTGTGGATTTTCAATATTTTCAGTCACAGATTTTTTTTGCACTCGGAACGAAATATTAATTTTCAATCTATATTGCAAACATAATTCTGCTTATATTTAAAATACTGTGTCGTTAAAATACTATGCTCTGTTACGTTATCCCTTACCGCCAAAAAGTTTCGTGAGAAATCTGCCAAATTCTCTAACACTTCTGGCAACCCTACGACAATTTTCAAAGATCTGCAGCTGTGATATCAGCTGTATTCGGAAGCTCTGTGAAGGGCGTATTTCAAGTATTGGATTAAATCCGTAGGGAGATTTAGGGAGCATTTATGAAGAGAGAAAATATGGAGACTCAGACACGTGGCTCTAAACATACTAATTATTCCATCTGCTTCACTTATTAAATGTTTCCAATCGATATTTTGCGTAATAAATTGTTCGGCAAATGAAAATAATCTCGAAAGCAATTTCTAACATAAGTTACTGGACGTAAATAACAGATAAAATGTAGAAATGACCGAGAGATTCTGTTGGAATTAAATTAATCTTCGTCTAGATGGAGGAAGTAATAATTATAATTAAGTTTGCATGTTTAAATTAATTTAGCTGCTGGTAGCAGTTACTTATTAAGCGATTTAAAATAACAGGCAATAATCTTTAGGCTTCTTAAAGGAGTTATTTAAAAACAATAAATTTAAAACACAAATATAATAAAAAGCTAAAGAATTCCTTATAAGTTTGCTTTTTAAAATTATTCTTAGATGTATTATTTTTTATTTATCAACTTACTGATAAATCTAATTATGCTATAAAAGTCAGTGAATTTATTTTTATCTAGTTATCAAATTTTTAAAGAAAATAACACAAAATTGATTATATAATACAATTAAATGTCTTAAATCTTTTTGGTAGCAATTAATGAATTTTAGATATTAATTCAGTACATTAATATTTGGTAGTAATTAATTCATTAAAGAATTAAAAAAATTGACAATAACCATTATGGACAGAAAAGTAGCAAATGTTGTACCATTTTGGAATCTTTATTAAATGAGTCATACGTTATTTATTATTTTTTTTTTAATTTTTCTTTCCTTTTTTTTAATGAAAAATCAAAGTTAGATGGACTCATTTTTTCAAACCGAGTCAAACTACATTAATTTTAACTAAACCAGCAATTTCTTGCTCAATTTGTAATTGCAATTAATGTCACGGCTATGTAAAATCACAATAGTAAAAAATTGGAAGAAAAAAGTTGTGAAGTTTGTGGTTACAGAACCTAGTGATATGTGATGAAGGGTGTCTCAATTGTTCACACTTTCCTAAATATTTTGGTTACCATTTGCCCAAAAGATATGAACTTTTTTACGAATGTAAACTTGTGGGTTCTTTTTCTGTTGTGAGTTCTTTTCGGTGTCATGTTCGAATTGTGAAAAATATGATTGCAGTCCGGTTTTGGTCCCACTGATTTATTTCACTCCTCCTACGGGACTCATTATAAGCCAAAAAAGGTACTAAGATGCAACCAGATTCCAAAACCCATCGTCCAGCAGACTTTCTTACTCCGACCGCGTTTTTCTCCCCTCTCTGGTCCAGTCCGGTTTCGTTGGCCAGGTACTCCTCTATATATAGCTGTCCCGGTGTCAGATCCCCCATGCGTTCGACCTGTTGCCAGGTGCAGGTAGTAGATCCTTACAATGTATTTTTTCCAGAACTTTATGACCCTTTGAATGCTTTTTAAAGCTATACCGAGCAAACTTAAACACATAAAAAGAATAAATTATCGAAAAGTATAGAAAAAAAAGAATAATAATTTTTTTTTTTTGCACTGAAAGTAATAACTACTATTTTTAGAAGGGGATATAAAAAAGAAAGAGTAACAAAAGCTAAAAGAAAGAACTTAAAAATAAACTTAGATTCTGTATTAATCTAACTTAAACACAAAGACAGGTACTGAGAAACTTTAAACAAAAGCATATATGATTATGTAGAAGAAATCTACGTACATTTATAATTTATTTAGTGTGTGACTCTCAAAAAATAGCTCCTTTAACATAGAAATCATATAAGTAAATATTTTTTAAAAAAAATTGTATATTTCTGACTAGTTTTAAGCGATAGAACTGTATTGACATTTATATTTTGAAAATATATTAAAATGTTCATTATTAAAATATCGATCGTTATTTGTTAAAAATAGAATGATATACAATCTTAAAAATCCTATCCAAAGAACTTTTATCTAAAAAAGGGTCAATTTTATAAAATATTACGTGTGATATAAAGTCAGAGTTAATTAAAATTTATTTATTGCAGAATATTTTGAAAAGAATTGTTAAATAAAGTTAATCGAGAATTAACATTATTTGTCATTTTTTAGAAGTATATAATAATCTATTTAAATAATTGTATTTGAGTGTGTGCAATAGATACATTTTAATCACAAAATAAATTTTAGATAAATTTTTATTGAAATATTTAATTAAGTTAATTATATATTTAAAATTATTTTAAGCATCAGTTCAATTTTGTAAAATACCTCATATTAAAAAGAAAAGGACACAAAAATTAGTAAAAATTTCGTGAATGTGATATGTTTATATACCGCTTGAATCATGTTTGCAAAAACGAATGTATTTTTTTTAAGTAAAATTAAAGAAAACTTTTAATTGCCATCCTTGCTGTTGTATGGAAATCTACAACAGAAACACTTAGTTTCCATAAAGACTAATTATTTCACTTTATTATTTAGAAAATAGAAAAAACCGCTAATTATGGAATTGAAATTTACTTTTCTTAGTACCAAATTAATTGATTTATGAGTTAACTTTCATTTATTAAATGGCACAAATAAAGGAAATGAAATAAACAGAAAAATTCGAATTCTTCAAAATTCCCCAGTGCAAAAATGCAAAGCTAGAAAATGTTACAAAAAATAAAGTATAACGCAAACGAAAACCGTAATTAATTATATACATATTTTTATCTCTAGTCTCTTTTATTTTCTCCTTACCCGGGAAAATAAATTCCCCTTTCTGTGTGATTCTAATACATCTACTCTAGCGCCATTTTGCACGACTAGTTCTAGGAATTAATATGCACAGCAATACGCTCGATATGCTGCAGAACGGCGGGGGAAAAAAAAGTTCCATTTTGTGCATGTGTTTGTTCCAAACGTAAAAGATTAAGAACAAAAGCATCGAGGGCAAGCATCAGAGAAATAAGATGACGATGAAAGAGAAAAAAAAAAGAAGAAATAAAAGAAAATGATAAGGAGAAAAAAAGATTGGGTTAATGAAGAAATAATTAAAGTTTTGTCATTACTTCTCACACTCGAATGGTGAAGATTTTGGACAGCAAGGCGCATTGGCTCATTAATTCCAGTAATTGCTGTATCACTTGTTGAGCTTCTATCGCCATTTTGGATTAAGGAAAGGAAGGTTGAGGGAAGGCATAAAAAGAAAGGGGTCCTCCGCAAAATGATGTTGGGCAGCTTAAAGTAAATCACTGGAAGACGTTTCGATTGTGGTAAAAATATTTCCCTTTTTTACACATGGGGATATGAAAATGATTTACTTGCAAATAAATTGGAGATTAGTATCTTACAAGATGATGTCAAGAAAGGTTTATGAGTGAGTAGGTGATTATGAATTTTGAGAGTGAGTTAGAGATTACTATCTCTAATAGGATGTCAAAATAGATTTTTTTCAAGGAACTGAAAGAGCTGCCGTATGTAACAAGACAGCTTTAAAATGAGTTACTTCGTAAGAGATTAAGGACTTTTTGAAGCACACAAATTTGTAATGGGGATTATTATTATTTTTTTTTTCACAAAAAGAAGCAATCGATGGTTTCAAGGCTTAATAAGTAATTAAAAGGTATTAAAGAAAATAAAAAAAAATTCTCTTAAAATGTTAAAATGTATCTTTGCAATTGGTTTTACATACAATATTATATACTATAGAACCTAGTTTTGTGCGGTCCTTTTTTATGCGATTTTTTTTTAATACGATTTTTTTTTTTGTTTTTTTTTTTTTTTTTATTCGGTATCTGAATTTCAGTGGTTTCGGTGCCCCTGTAATGTTTTCTATCAATGTACATACATACACTTCAAGACGCTTTATTCATTGGTTATAAACAGTCTCTCGACAATGCACGTTCAATGAGGTTGATTCATGTGACATCATAGTCACACGATAAAAATTATCTTGTGTTTCCAACTAATCAGTTCACGCGCTCCGGTGTTGCCAAGCTTTGCTCTCTGCAGAAACTTTCTCTTAAAAAGTACATATGTATACAAAATGCATTTTATTTAAAAGTATAAACATAAAATATGATTTTTTTTTAAATTTAAAGAAATCTTTTTGAAGAATTTTTTTTCCTAACATTTAAACATCTTTAACCAAATATGAAGTTCGAAATTTTATCTGAGTTTTACAAATAGAACTAGTACAATTAGTTTAATGTTTGTTTTGAATTCAATGGAAAACACGTGTTTGTTTTTATCATGTGACTTCATGAATCAAGCCCATTGATTTCTCTCAATGTGCTAGCAGCACGCGCTTGATTGAAGTGATTGAAGACGAAACTTTGAATGACAGTGGCATAATCAACAATTACATAGATTATGAAAACGGACATGAAGAACCGGATTCTTTGACAGCGGATACAATACATGCTGGAATCCAGCTTTCCGACAAATCGGAAAAACATTTTCTTAAAATTGATACTATTCCGAAAGGAGTTTGAAATTCCAAAACGAGCTTCAATCATGCATATCTGGATATCGTGACGTTCACAAGGACGTTCCCGTCGGAACAAAAACTTATCTCTTATGTTATAGTAGCAAAAAATAAGCCAATTGAAATTGTATCTTCAAGTGACGAAAGCGATTTTGAACTAATTCATTACAGGAAGATTCATGCTTTGAATTACGATGAGTAGCGGTGAATTATGTATGAGCTTTTTGGAAAATTTCTCCGTAGATACAATAAAAAATTAAATGTTATTAAAATGTTTACATGATGAATTTAATAATTTGTTTTGTTTGGAAGTACTTTCTCATAAATTTCGAAAATAATTGACATATTTTTTAAGAATGACTTTTTTTATGCGGTCCCTCTCCACCGCATAAAAAAAGTTTTTTTGTTGTACGTCAACAAAATTGTTTGCTATATGTAAGTATTTAAGAAATTTTCGAATATTTTTTTGTGCGATTTCTTTTATGCGGTCCCTATCTACCGCACAAAAGCAGATTTTACCGTATAAGGAAGGAAAAGGCACTAGAAAAATCTATTTTATTTTAAGGTATCCGACTACGTTCGGAACCGTGATTTTAAAAAGGCGCATAAATGGATAAATTTTCATGATATTTAGTGACACTAAGATTAGAATACATGTATAAAATGGTTTTAAGGACATTTTGACAAAAAAAATTATTTAAATACAATATTTCGGCTAAAAATGAACTTAGAATAGCCTTTTTTCAAAATGTTCTCCTTTTGTGAAAAATGCATCTATTATAATAATATTTTGCTTGTATATAGCTCAAACCTCTGTACAGAGGCTCAACTACGATTTTTGAAAAATTCTCATTATTTTCAGAGTTACAACCATTTGAAATAATTATCGGTGTTTTTTTTTCTTAAAATTTGCTCTTCTGTTGTCGTAAAACATGGATAAAACCACTTCTAAGTTATATATTTCAAAAATTCTAGTTGAGCCTTCGTACAGAAGTCTGGGCTTTATACAGGCAAAATATTATTATAATAGAAGCATTTTTCACAAAAGGAGAATATTTTGAAAATGGGTCATTATATGTTCATTTTTTGTCAAAATATTGTACTTAAATAATTTTTTATTGTAATACTATTCTTAAAACTATTTTATATACATTTTCTAATCTAAGTGACACTAAATATCATAAATATTATCCATTTATACGCTTTTGCAAAATCACGGTTTTGAATGTAGTCGGATACCTTAAATGTGTGTGTGTTTTCTTTCTTTTTAACTTTACACACACACACACAATGAAAATATTTACATCTCTAAAAAATTCTATGGTAAGGGAGGGGTGGAGATTAGTTTTAATTCAATGTTCTTAGACTTACCGTATTTATTAGAATCTAAGCCACACTTTTTTCTAATGCAAATGCTACTAAAAATAGGGTGCGGCTTAGAATCGAAGGCTGAAAAATTCATGGGATGATGCTAATTGGACAAGATACTGATGGTTAGAGCAATTACAAGCTCATGAATGTATTCAAAAGTTTTGAATACTGATAAAATAAATTAATTATTCACTTCTTATTAGTTCTCATTTTAATTTTTTTAAAAAATTTTTTTGTAAGTATTGGAGATTAATAAACCTGTTAATTCAACTTTTTTTTCTTTTTGCACAAAAGTGTGTTGAGAATCTGTGGTGCAGCTTGGAATCGATGGCGGCTTAAATTCGAATAAATAGGGTATGTCATATTGTTTCTTCAAACTGAGTAAGTGGATACAAAAATTCATAATTTTTAACTAAAAATCATCTAATATAACATAATCTATCAACTCCTGAAGTTGATACCTCAGTCGAATAACTTCCATATTATATCTAGATGATTTGCTAGTTTATATGTTTTCTTTAACATGTTATGTAATGACAAGATGCTACTCTGAACCAATTAACATTTTCACAGACATTAGTAACCTATATAAAAATTGTGGTTAAAGTGTATTACAAGGGGACCACTCGGCGCAGTCCTTTTTTTTTTTTTTTTTGCAACTAAAACCAGGGTCTCCAATTTACTTTTTTCGGAATTATTTATTATTTATTTTAGAATGAATTCAATATCTTACCATGACATTTAGAAAAAAATCGCCAAATCCGATTAAAAATCTCTAAATTCAAAGTGGCCCCCCTATACCACACTTGAACCAAAAATTGTATCATGCTTATTGTTGTTTTATTCAAGGTTGCTTACATTTAATATATTTTTAAAAATATTGAGGTAACTGATATGTATATTAAAACTAATTTTATTTTCTATATTTCGTAATATATTGAATATTATTTTAAATATTCTAAGCAATGGAGCATAAATTTAATTGTTATGATGCATTGTACAGACAGTTAAGAATGAAAAAAGGTATTTTTACGAAGTAGGAAAAAAATGTGTGTTGCAGCACAATAATGACTAAAAAGTTTTTCTTGTATATTTATTGTTTTGAGAGTGACAAATGAAATTGAAATTTGTTTTTGCGAAAAGTCGCTTTTTAAGGTCGTTGCTGTCTTACATAAAGAGTCATAAAAATGTCTTAGATGATTCTTATGGCGACATTTGTTTTGTTGCATTCCTTATGTTGCCTTTTTAACATATTTGGGCATTTCAATTTCCAATATTGCCTTCATTTTTGTTCCCCTACTATATTTTCATCGAATTTCTCAAACGTAATTTGAAAGGATATGTTCAAAATAATGATCATGAAGTAAATCTTTCTCAAGAAATTACCCAACAGAAAGAAAAACTTCAAAAGTGTTCTGAAAATGCTGATAGTAGGTTGACCGAAAATTATGAAGATTCTGAATTGGAAATATCTACAGTTGGTCAAATGAAGTCAGGTATTAATATTCAACAGAACATCAGATGTAATTTTCAGTGTGTGAATTGGATACAGTAAGCTCATTTAAAAAATTATCTCCTTTCGTGCAACAAAGAAGCATTACTGAAACATCGGAGCAAATTTCAGCACTTTCCTCCGAAACTACTCTGGTTCAAGGTAACCAATATATATTTTATGATGACAATGGTGAAAAATTCATAATTGACAACGCCGATTTCGAAGAAAAAGAAACAGAATTGGTCAATATATTGAATTCAAATTCGGCATCTTTGTCTAATATTTCGAATATTGACTTGAGCTCTTACAACCAGTCTATTAATTTTAAACCAATTCCAGATAATGTATCAACAGTTAACTCTACAGAGGAAAATGGCATCGTTCCCAATACCGATTTTCAAGTGGAAGAGAAAGAACAAATTGATACTTTTAATTCAACCTAGGCATCCTTGTCCGATACTTCTAAAATTGAAATGGAATCTAATTCAAGTTCGGGAGACTTGGCTGATAATTTAAATTCTGAAATGGAATATTACAACGATGCTTTGCATTTTACAGCTACTCCAACGGATGCTTCATTAGACAATGGTACACAAGAAAATTTGAATGAAACCGTTCTTGATTCTCCCCGCAAGAAAAATGTTATTAAAAGAATGAAATCGTTTCTCAAGAAAGTTGTAATGAATAAGCGAAACGCTTTTTCTTACAAAAGATTTTAAATTATTTGATGATGCACTTACGGCACACATGATAGAACTCATATTCCTAGTCTTATAAAACATGCCGTAATGTTAATAACCTTAAGAGGCAAAATAATTGAACTCTCCTAGCATTAATATTTCTAGCGAAGGCCTGGACTATTAATCTGGTATTAGTATGTTAAGTGAAGGTCTGGATTATATATTTATATTGATATTTCGAGTGATGGCCTGGACTATTTTCTTATATTGATATACGAGTACTTAGCGAAGGCCTGGACTATAATCTGGCATTAATATGTGGCCTGGACTATTTATTTATATTGATATTTCTAGCACAATGTGGACTGAACAATTCATTCATATTAATATTCCTAGAGAAGGCCTGGACTATTCATTAACATAAATATGCCAAATAAGTACATGGGATATTTATTTATATAAGCATGTCAAATGAAGGCCTGTATTATTTTATGACAGAGTCCTAAGCAAAGGTCTTCCTACCTATATCCCCATACTAACATCTCAAGAAATACGTGAACAATTGCATTGTAACATCTTTTAGAAAGTATGGAATTTTATTTATCATTACCATCTAAGAAAATGTGGGGATTGTAAAATTTTAACAACTCAGAAAAAGAACTCAACTGCTGAATAATGATAACATCTTTGAAGAAGGTTTAGACTGCTCCTTGATGATAACATCTATGAAGAAGGTTTAGACTGC
>BMAV01007198.1:48541-73280 GCA_019973955.1 Trichonephila inaurata madagascariensis
TTAGACTGCTCCTTGATGATAACATCTATGAAGAAGGTTTAGACTGCTCCTTGATTATAACATCGCAGATTAAGAAATTGATTGCTGTTTGATTGATTGTAACATCTTAATAGAAGACTGAATGGCTACTTGAACATAACTGTGTGAAAATGATATAAACTGCTATTTCTACGTCTGGATCATCGGCTACTGTGATAACTTTCTTACACCAGATTTCAGCCATGTGCATAAGGTAAACATGCACAGGACTGAAGTCAATTGGAATTCTGTGAGGATATTTTCCATTGAGAACTCCTCGAATGCTTTGAAAGTTTGTGTTTCAACAGTTATATAATACATAAATATCAATAGAATTTTCTAATACAATAGTGAAAATTTTGTAATAGCCTTATGTATTATTTATAATTTCAAAATAAAAAAAATTCGGTTTTTCACCCCTTACAATATGTTATTTCCTTTTGTAGTGTACTTTTTGAAAATTCTCTTGTTTGCTTGTCTGAAATAATTAATGAAACTTTATTTTAAATAAGACTGTTCAGTGTTGAACAACTAATTATTGTGACGCCCACAACAACAAGTGAATATTTGTCGCGAGAGGGCGCTAGTGTGTGTAGAGACAGTGTATGTGTAAACAGAGTAAGAGTAAGAGCGTATGGAGAGGGCTCGAATAAAATTATTTTTTTTTAAAGTCCAAAGCCATTTAATTTATGGTGTAATTGTTGTGAATAACAATAATGTTTAAAGAATCAGTGCGCGAACAAAGACACACACACAAACTTACATTTATACACCCACATCTCTTTTTACCCGAAGGTCTTTTACTTAGTTTTGATTTCATGACTTTTTAATTTTATGAATTCAAAAAAATTCAATCTCTTTTTACACGCCTTAGTTAGAATTTACTTGATTGATCCAAATTCTAAGAACATTTTTAAGCTGTTATCTTAAGATTGGCTGAGAGCTGAGAAGTCGTAAAATTAAGAAATTGTTTTGCTAAAATAACATAACTAGTTCTAATTTGTTAAAGTAACATAAACATAATTCTAATAAGGAGCAAATTGGAAAGTTTCTACGTTTTCTGAAGTCAAAAAAGCCCTTTTACAGAGAATTACACAATGACATAGCTAAAACACAATTTCAACAATTAATTTTTGAATTCTTTCTTAAAACCACTGTAGAATTGGGACTATAGGAAACTATTTCTAATTTTGTTCAAGAGAATACAAAAAGAATTTCTCCAATTCGCTCGTAGACGATATATTATTTCTAGTGACAGCAATAATATCACAGTTTTACGCAAAAGTAAACGTTTATTATCAGAATGTGACAAAGAATTAAAGAATTTTATGTGTAGTTTTTTTCTTCCTAAATTTTTTGTTAATGTAATAATGACCGATTTTTCTTGCAAATGGTTATTTACTTTGTTTGATAAGTGTACACTATTTATAAAATAAAACTAGATGCATGGCCCAGCATTGCACGGGCACATTCTCTACTTTTATAAATTTTCCTTTTCTTTCACAAAATCAGCTTCCAATATTCTTTTTCGAAATTACTTTGACTTCTTTGTTTTTTTCAACTCCATTTAACCCTGCGTTGCACGGACATATTCGGATGCATAATATATTGGCATGAAAATTCCCCTTCCCCTCTCGATGTCAGCAATTTCCAGTGTGTGTGTGATTTCATGCTAATATCATTACAATTCCTTTTTTTGAAATTTCTTCCACTTCTTTTTATTGTCAGACAGGTTTCTTTTTTTCTCTCTAAGCTCGGCATTACACGGGCTTTTTTGAGTGTAAAACTATTTTTTTCTCTCCGCCCCCCAAAATATGATTTTTCTTCAAATTTCGAACAATGACTTTTAAAAAACAATACTTCTTTAATTAATTACCAATAAAAAGGATGCGGTTCTGATGCTAAGAGTAAAACCAAATCATCTTATTATTTTTTAACGATAATTTAGTTTCTAAGAATCCAAAATAATAAAATTTCAGATTTTCATTAATCAATCAATCGTTACATATAGTCACCTTAAAAATGTCTCTAAAATGTATTTTTATTCAAAATAATATATAAACGATGTACTTTTTATTCACAAATAGTTCATTTAGTAATGAATTAATAGAAGTACTCATTTGGTTTTAAAAAAATAATATATTCACACATGTATGTAAAATATTTTTAATATTCAAGAAATATTTTTATAAGAACTGGTACGTAAATGAAAAAAAAAATTATTACAAAATTACGTTATGGCCAGTAAAACAAAGGAAAAAATATTTTGAAATTAAAATAACTTTCGTAACTTTAGAAAATGCTTGAAGTATCATTATAAGGCATATAAATTAGGCAGACAATTAATAATGAAGCGTATAATACATGATATTGATTTTACTTTTTTAGTGGAAGTTATGCTTATTTAGCTGAATTTTTGTTAATAAAATTTTTTTAAATTGAAATGGGCAATTTTTTACGTTTTTACTATGAGATTAAAAATGTTAAAAAAAGGTTATACATTCAGGTATTATTTTAAAGTAAACTATAAGTTTTATGAAAAAGAATAATTTTTCCTGTAAAATTGAATTGAAATAGTTTTTAGAATGTTATAAAATTCCTCTTTCAGCTTCCTTATCAATTATTCATTTATATTTAAAAATTATTTAAAAAATTACTAAATAATTTTTAACAATTTAATGAATAAATTAATATATAAAATAAATATGTAAAATATTTTTTCAACGCTGCTGAAAATTTAAGATCTATATGGTAAATTATACAATTAATATCATAGCTGAAATTTTTGCCACTTTATCAAGCTCATATTTTACTATGCATAATTTAGATGAGCAAAAAAAGAAAAGGGAAAATGAGAATGAGAGAAATGACCTTGGAAATAGGTTTTTCGACACGTAATGAAAAAAGAATGACAAATTAGGGCGTTAAAAGATTGAAGAATGATAAAGGTTAGTACTAAAAAATAAAAGTGCATTTCTAATTAGAAGGTGAAAACCGTTTGTCACATTTGATTTAATATCATTTAAAACAAAAATTTTTTTTTTCCATTTTGTTAACCGGTGAATACCTCATTGATCTATCTGATAAGTGATTTTGAAAGTAATTGGTTTTTTAAAGGGTTAAATGTAATTGAAATGTTTCGCGTAAGGAAAAAAGTCTTCGAATGATGATTCTTGATATGATTTCACGCAATTGCATACATGTTAATTAATTTGCAAATTCTTCTTCATAAGATTTTTCATATCGCTACTATCAGCTATCCTAGATCTTTCGTGACAATTCTGTAAGCTCACTGATTTTTTTTCAAATAAACATAGATTTAAAAAAATAAATATAATTAAAAAATACTAAATTTTGTAGAACTGAATGGAATTTAATATGTGAAATTAAATCATATTTTCTTCAAATAAAATGAAATATTTATTAAGATTGTATGCTGTAACAAGATGTGTAGCTGAAAGTGCATACATAGATCACCTTATATATAAAAAAAAATTAAAAATTGTACAAGATATTGGTTGCAAATTCATCTCAAGTAAAATAAAAAGATATTATCAGCTGGATAGATTTCTAAATTTTATAAATATATTTGTAAAAGTAAAATAATATTTAAAGATTTAGATGTGTGAATATAAACAACATTTAAGGGTTATTTTAAATCTCATTAACATATTGGAAATATATATTAATACAAAATAGAGAGAGTTCAAACAGGAGAATAAATAGAACTATATGAAGGGAAATCATAAAATTTTAATTATAAATGAAAATTTTCGAGATGCAAACTTAACTTGTGTATTATACCATCGTCCAATTTCGTCATATCAAAAGACGTCGCCAAAAATGCCGCGATACACAACTAATAGTGAAAATGGTTCCGGGCACGTTCAAACACAGTAATAATAACGATGGCAGCTTTTGGAAATATTTTTTTTTAAATTGGCGATATCTTTTCTTGTTGTAAAATTGATCGACGATATAATACTATAAGAAACCTTATTTTTTATTTGTTATTCTTAGAACTTTTCTATACAGACACAATTCGCAGTTATGCATTTCTTTCAACGTTTTTTTGACCATTTTTATCAAAATAATAAATCCAAGTTTATCCATAGTTGCCAGGGGTGGGATTATGCGCTTTTTAAAAGGAGTCAAAAATCATAGAACTGAATACGATGACTTTTTTACATGAACAATTTACCACTCACTTCCATAACTAAGATTAGTCTCCTACATGATTATTTGGATGATTGCTCTTTGATTTAATAGAATAAAGTCCTTCACTTTATCTTATAAAAACGAAGCCTTTGAGCGATGGGCTTCCATTTTTTGGATTGTCTGTAAGATATATGTGGCCATTTTGAAAATTCCTTTCCCACCTCACAGCATTATTGTAGAGCAGGCTGTGCTTTCCATAAGTAGTCATTACTTCATAGTTGATTTGGACTCTGAAACCTTTCAAATGAATTGACATGATCACGTTGCAAGCCTCTATCATCTTCATGCTGTAGATTACTTCATCTACGGTTTCCTAGCACCAAACACATAAACATAAATAGCTTTACAATATTATATACATAAAACATAAATACTAGGGCTGAACGAGGGAAAAAATTGTATTAACGTATTATCGCAACAATCACCAGCTCTATTAATAACTCGCCAAGTTGGCAACCCTAATTTCCTATGTGTCGTACGCGCTGACTTGGCAACCAGGTGATTCGTTTCATATAATGTCGCCAATAGGTTGCGATAATATATAAGTACCAAAACAATTTTCAGAATTTCAAAACTTACCTATGCTGAAAAGATATTTTGTGGTGTATACATCAAGAGAAAAATAAAATAAAAAACTAATCTTTGTGTTAAGTACTGCCACAGGGGATTGGAAATTAAGCTTTGGAAATCAGCTTTTTCTTTATTGTAAAAAGTCAAATTAAATTTTATTAAAGAAAAACTGTTATGTTAGACCTTTTTTTTTTAACGTTTATTGCGATGAGAGAACACCTAATAAATAGTTTCAAGAAAAAACATCAAATATACATTTAACAGTTACTTCAGCAATAAATTTTAAAAACCTACAGTTGAAATGACAGTGCACGATGAAACGAAGACAGAAAAATCTTGGATGGAATAGATTCGAGAGCGACAACTAAGGTATGAAATGTTGTAGTGTGTACACATTATACTTATCAATATTCAACCTTTTGGTTTCTTATGTTGTGGAAAAATAATTTTATTTTGTCTGTCTGAAAGTAAACCGTTTTCCATTTTTTTCAAAAATTCTGCACATTTTTTGGTAACGTTAAGCTATCCGACTACGTTCGGAACCATGATTTTAAAAAAGCGCATAAATGAATAATTTTCATGATATTTAGTTCCACTTAGATTAGAATACATGGATAGATTCATTAAAAGGACATTCAGATTAAAAAAAATATTTAAATACTATATTTCGGCAAAAAATTAACTTAGAATAACCTTTTTCAAAATGTTCTTCTTTTGTGAAGAATGCTTCTATTATAATAATATTTTGCCTGTCTATAGCTCAGACCTCTTTACAGAGGCTCAACTATAATTTTTGAAACATTCACATTATTTTCAGAGTTACAATCATTTGAAATAATTTTTGTCGTTTTTTTCTTAAAATTTATCACCTCTGTTGTCGTAAAACATGGATAAACCCACTTCTAAGTTATATATTTCAAAAATTCTAGTTGAGTCTCTGTACAGAGGTCTGAGCTATATACAGGCAAAATATTATTATAATAGAAACATTTTTCACAAAAGGAGAACATTTTAAAAATGGTTCATTATATGTTCATTTTTTTGTCAAAATATTGTACTTAAGTAATTTTTTATTGTAATACTATTCTTAAAAATATTTTATATACGTTTTCTAATCTAAGTAACACTAATATCATAAATATTATCCATTTATACGCTTTTTCAAAATCAGGGTTCCGAACATAGTCGGATACCTTAAATTTTGAAATTATTTTTTTAAGTTGTATATCTCTTATATAATCTCCATGCCATAGAACATCTTTTCCACATAGTTAAGTTTCGATGAATAACAATTTTTTTTCTCCTTATAATCATGGTCCACCCTAATGTACATAAAGCGCAGTTAATATGAAAAATAAATTTTATCCAGGTATTTTGGTTGTTTCTTTGTAATCAGTAAACTTTTACGATACCCTTACTTATATAAATGGGCAATATCATTTCTACTTGCTATCATAATGAAAGCTCTTCTCTTAGCTTCTTATCATCGTAGTTTAACTGAATTCTACTTACAAAAATGTCTTTAATGTTTCAGGGGTGTTAATTTAGCCTCGAGAGCTGAAAAGATAAACAATTTTCGACACTAGATGTAATTCTTTGAAGTTAAAATTCAATAAGTCGATTCTTTTACAGATTTTTTATAAAGGAATAAGGTTTCAAAAAAGTGTAACATATATATATTTTTAAAATATAATCATAATTTTAAAAATTATAAGAACATAAAAATATGAAAAATTTATTTTAGAAATTTTAAGTAAGCTTTATGTGCGCATGATATTTTATAAAATAGTAGCCTTTGAATCATAAAAAGTATTATACTCTTAAAATGCTATCTAATTTAATATTATATACCTTTTTTATTTAAAATTTAAAAAACATTAAAATTTAAAAATTTTATTTTTTAAAAAAATTATTTTTTATTTTTTAAAATATTTTTTATTATTTTATTTACATAAAAATGTTACAGTATAATAAGAATATATTTTAAATTATAAATAATCTTATTGCTAGTAATTAGAGGCACTAATTTTAAAAATATCTTGTACAACGTAAAACTTGATATTTTTTACAGAAATGTTTCTTACTTTCATGTGCCTATAATTTTTTCAATTTTGATCACATTTTAAACATTTTACACATTTTTGAAACCACATCCCTTTTTAAAAATGTGTAAAAAATCGAATTATATAATTTTAATCTCGAAGAATCATAACTAGTCGAAAATCATTTATATTTTCAGCTCTCGGGACAAAATTGACACCTCTAAGACACTTTTATAATCTCTGTCTCAGAGACAACTTTGATCGAATTAAAAAAGCTTCTTTCCTAAAAACACTCATAAGCATTTTAAAAACGAATTTCATCTCGCATTAATGTCATGCTTTCGTAATCTATTTATTGGGCATTCCATCTGTTGCCAAATGGATATATTAAAATTTCCATTTGAAATATAGAAACGAAACTCGTAAAATCAGAAAATTAATTTAAATCGTTGACTATCGAATTTAGCAGCTGAAAACTTAAAAGTTGAAAGTTAAAATTGATTTCTGCGTTTACGATGGAAACTTAAATCCTCAATCACTCCCTTGCATTAATTTGATTGGTAAATTATGCGTTATGATGCATATAATTACCCGCATACTTGGTTTATTTGACTAGGTCGAATAAATCGTTTGGCTAGTCTGACGTTTATACAGCCAAGTAGAAACTCTGCATTTGAAATTCTTTGGTTTATTATAAGAATATTTATGGTAAAATTGTGGGTGTACTTTTCCAAAGTTCTGGTTACTGTTTAAGTCATTTATAAAATATTCAAGAAAATGTCAATGGAAACAAATTATGGTGATGTGCTCGTTTCCATCAATTTACTATGAGTGTAAAGCATTAAATACTAATACATCATAAACTGCAAATATATAACCATTTCTCTACATAAAAATTTAACGAAATTCATTTTTAAATATTTTTGCATCTTTTGAGACGCAGTAAAGTGCTTTGATTAGTTTACTAACGTATTGAAATGTTTGTCATTACTACATGTAACATCATAGTGCTCGTTTCTATGATTAAATCATTATGTAAGTGTGGAGGATAGAACTCGCGACCTTTGGTTCCATAATAACGTAACATACCACTGGACCAAAATGATCACTTCAGTTCGGAGGTTGTTACTGGCTTGTATACAGATACTCCCACTACACAATTCCCCACCAGTGAGTCGGTGGATAGGCGAACGAACGATATAGTTGTTATGGCGAGCTGTTGTGGTTGCGTCAAGTGTGTCTGATGATGGCTCTTGCCTCAGGTAGATGGCACCACGACAGTTGCGTTTTTCTTAGTTCAGCGTCAAGGTCACCAATGTGGAGGATAAAACTCACGACCTTTGTTTCCGTAAGCACATAACATGCCACTGTACTAATATGATTACTTCAGTCCGGAGATTGTTACTGGCTTATATAGATAGATATCCTCGCTACATAAGCATATGGAGTTATTTATTGTTTTGCTTTGTAATTCTGTAGATAAGCAGTTTTTAAACATTCTATCGCCAAGGCCCCTTCTTTATGTATCAACATGACATCGTGAACCCCCAAGATTTTGAACATCCTTACTCGACTTAATATTCTAGATCAAAATATAAGTTCTAATATTTTTTTCATTGGGGAACAATTTAGTGATCTAGTGTAGTATGGCCCGTCTTTCAATTTTTCCACGAGGTCTTTCAGAGTCTGCAAAAGAAGGAAACTTTAACGTTACATGAGAGACTACGCGGACCCCTAGAGAGGAGCTGTGGACCTCCAGGGGTCCAAGGACCACAGTTTAAGAACCGCTGCTGTAGATACTAAGTCCTTTTATAAATAAAACCTATTTTTGTACATAAAAAAACATTTGTTTAAAAAAAAAAAGAATCTAATTGTCTTAAGCATAAAGCAATCATGTTTCCATCTCTTTATTGTTCATCACTTGACCAAGGTTTAAAATTACAATGACAGTTGCCAATAACCCTCGCGTTTCTTCAAAGTGTACGATGCTACTAAAAATCAAATATAAATCTGTCTGCATTGATATAAGTAGATTAGTTACAATCTTTTTTTGTCAGTATGAGATGCATTTATACCTGTCAAAACTTTTCAGTTTAATATAAACCAGAGTTTCTCAAACTGTGGGGCACGTCCCCCGGGGGTGCGTGATAACCCTACAAGGGAGGGGGGGGGTGCGCAAGCATAATGAAAAACCGAAAACGAAAGACTATTTACTGAAATTTACTGAAGCAAACAAATAAAGAGTAAAATAAACATTTACAATGATAAGCATATCAGTACATCACACTTATAAATATATCAGCTCTGCGCAATGAATTTTATAATTAACAATACTAAGTTAGGAATAAGCTTAATAAATAGCAGTGTCGCCGTAAGCCTGTCATATATAGAATTAAAAACAAAAATTAACACTTATCTTGATAATTTGTACGGTTTATAATTAATCCCTTATATAAATTCCGATTAAAAATTACGAGATTCGCTCACCAATACCACCGCTTAACAGACAAGTGTATCTGGTGTATTGGGGGGGGACAAAAAAGGAATAAATAAGCAAATCCTCTGAAATAAGTAAATCCTTCTAAACACTGTCAAGGCAATTTTATTGCATTCTAAAGGTTTCGGAATAATTTTATGGATAGAAGTGCACAGAAAAGATCGAACTTCGGAGGGACGTATTTATACGCCCCAGGCAATTAACACACTAGCTGAGCGAGGCGTTTATATACGCTGCTGGTACTTAAGGGGTTGAAGTCGTACTGTAGGTTTAGCTGCAAAGTATTCAATACATTGTTAATGTAAAGAGGAGGGGGGGGGGCTCGATGAAAATAATGATTGAATATTGGGTCGCAAATATTCAAAGTTTGAGAAGCACTGTTATAAACAGATGATTAATATCGATATGTTAGAAAAAACTATTTAAAAATAGTATAATGAAAGATATTCACTTCACACAAATTTAGGAGTAACAATAAATACATGATGATAATAAAGAATAGAAGTTCAAACTTTACTAAGCGTTTTTGAATTCATTAACTTACTGGTAACCTACAATGGAAATTTTCTCTGTTCTCATAAACATTAAGGGTAATCGATTTTATATTTTTATTTTTTTCTAAATTTAAGGTATCCAACTACATTAATATCGTGAATTTTTTCAAAAATTTACAAATCTTTTTTGTGATTTTATTTTATGGACTGTCTTTATTTTAGTTTTGTACAAATACCAAGTTTTTTATTTTCTATTCACTAGAACAAAAACTACAAGTGTTTTAGTAAAAGCAGATGCCATGGCTCTAAACAAGATGTCAAACTTTAAAAAGTGTTTTACTCGACGAGTTTTTTTTTTTTTATTTTTTGCTTTGAAAAATACAAACGGGGGTAGCGATTACTCAAAAAGTTTTGAAAATAATTAATGAAATTTTCTGTGTCTGTTCTGTTTACTAGTAGAAGTGTTTTAACCTTCAGATATATAAATCACTGTTTTATTTAAAAAATTACAGTCAATTATGTGAATATAATCACTGTTTATTTTTTAAAATAATTTCATGTAATAATGAAGTTAAAGTGCTCTAATTTTCGTAAAAATTAAAATATCTCTTATCCTGAAGGTCATTTCAAATATGATACCAAAGTAACGCATCAAAATTAAAAGAACGAAAATTTCTTCTTAATCTTTTTGTATAGAGTGGGCTCCATTTATGTAATTTTCTGTAAATTTTTTACCTATTTTTTCCCATTTTAGTAATAATAATTTATTTTTCTCTTTTTAATTTTGGAATTTTTTTCTTAAAATGTATTAAATAAATCTAAAAACCACACACACACAAAAAAATTGTTTTTCTTTTTTTAAAGTTGTCGCAAGTAGTCGTATATCTTAAAAAACTACCAATGTGGGAAAGATGTTCCCTGGTATATAGATGAAGGCAAAAATAAAATAAAAAATTATTTTTATGCTAAGTACTGCCACGAGAGAGGGAAAAAGTTTAGGTAATTGAGCTTTTTATGGTAAAAAAAGTAATTTTAATTTAGGAAAAACAAAAATATTAAAACTTTTTTAACATTCACTGCTAAGGGAGCACACTTTTTGAGTAATAACAAGAAGTAAAAAACTCAGGTGTATTTAACAGGTTTTTTAGTATTAATTTTTTAAAAAAATCTTAAACCTAGCTGTGTGTGACGCCATAGCATCGCCCGATAAAGAGGAAGACGGGAAAAAACTTGAATCTGTCTGACTCGACGGTGAGGGCAATGAGAGCCGGGGTTAACACAGGTGTTACAATGTATATATGGCATTAATCAGTAGACACACACACTCTCTCTCTCTCTTATCAATTCCACTTTAGGTTAATTATTTTGATTCTAAAATCAGCTAAAATTAAGTATTTTTAACGCGCCTTTATTAGCTTCACCTGTATGTAACGGAATCTTTGAACTCGATTTTTACTCACTTTAAAAGTCGGATTAATTCAAAAATTTTGCACACTTGTCAAGGACCCCTGACAATACAATAATTTAATGATTTTGTTCCATTGTCCTGATTAGGTTAATCAGGATTAACTATTTCTCATTTCCAGATCTGGCGACTACCTCCAGATCCCGATTCCAGATTTGGAGACTGAAAGATTAAGTTACAGTTTGTCATGTAAGTCATGTTTGTGTGATGCTAATACAAAAATCAAACAAGTTATATTAAAAAAAAATTAAGTCAATTCCTACTTAGGTCAACAAAGAAAATTTTTATTTTAGTTATTTTTTATTAAATAGTTGTAATTTATATAAATATGTATGTACATATGACAGAATCACAATATTAGGTATAAAATAAAGGTAGCAATTTTCCATTTTCTTAAAATGGTGTTGCACTGTTATTTTTTATGGTATACTATTTATTTCTTCACAAATCACATTCTCAGAAATTAGGCCATGCCAGGTAGGATTCGAACCCACGCCCATTGCATTAGAAGTCTAACGCGCTATCCATTGCGCTACAAGGACACAGCGAGTGATTTTCTTTTTTACATATGGTGTTGGACTATTATTTTTGTTTGTTACTATTTATTCATTAATTAAATTTAACTAACGGATTAATATTTGAAAAATCTGTATTAATATCTAGTGTGTCATTAACTACAAGTTTAAAAAATATATTTGAATTTGAATGGATGAATAGAGAGTATTTTATTAACGATTGATAATGGGAACAAGATATATATATATATATATATATAGAGAGAGAGAGAGAGAGAGAGGGAGTTGTAATTAATAGTAGGAATTGAAAAAGATTAATTCATCAATGAATAAATGATACACGCTTTTATTGTAGATCGAACTAAAAAATGAAAAATAAATTATAGTTTAAAAACCTATAAATAAAACGCTATTATATATAGTTAATTGAACTAAAAAGTAAACATTAATTTTTTATATAAGATTAAAATGATTAACGAGAAAACTAATGTTATTTTGGTAAACGCGTGCGTGGAGTATATATATACTTTCTACTACATTTTTACACTAATTCTGCATTTTAGAAAAGAACTAGTAAGAAATTGTAACAATTGATATCGAGCACCTCACGTTTTTACCACAATGACATTAATTTTCTCGTTAATCATTTTATTTTTATATAAAGAATTATTTTTTACTTTTTAGATCAATTAACTATAAAAGTGTGTTTTTTAGTATTTTTAAGCTATAATTTATTCAATTTTTTCAAAATTTAACCCTTTTGGTGGCAATATTAAAATTCTGAAATATTTTTTTAAATTATTTTTTTCTTTATTTTAATACCATAGACCATCGTTTCCATATATGTAGGTTTTAATCGTAATTTTTTTCTCCACTTAACTGCGATCTCTACCCTTTTCAACAGTCAGCTGGAATTCACTACTATGTCAATTTTAGTGTTGCGGTAGGTATGCAATAGGCTTGAATCCGAAAAAGCAAAGAATACTGCAGCTGCTCTATAAACACATTTTTTTCTGCTTTCCAAAGTATTTTTACATCTATTTAAATTATTCTCTTGTATGCAATTTGATGTTAAAAAATACCGTGAAATACGTTTAATGGTACGATTTACACAAAAATTTTTAAGTTAATTATTTAATTTTTTTGGTTGCCTTCTATGTGTATGTATGATGTAAAACAGATTTTGTGCTCAAAATTGCGTAAAGGGCTAACCATTTAATTTTTTAAGGAAAAAACTTGAAACTTATGAAGTGATTTTAAAATGCTATTCCTCCTACAAAAATTGCCGTACATATACGAAACTTGATTTAAAAGTACATCAAACTATGTATAACAAAGGTTAGTATGGCTTTTGTGATAACATTATTGGTATTCGAGCAATACTTTTTATGAATGCTTATTGAAAATCCTTTAAAAAAATGTGAAATTCTAACTTCAATTATTTTTTTTAAAAAAAATAGCATTGCTTTGATTCAAAAATGCACACCAACTTTTGGTCCATGTACTATTAGCAACAAGTGAAAAAAATGTGCAACTATTAAGCACAATAGAAAAAAAAGACTTAGCATTGTAAATGAAGACAGGCTAGTCATTTTATCTTTCTGAGATAAGTCAGTTTAAAGTTTTGATTTGCCTTTGGAATGTGAATAAAAACAAACGTAAAAGTTATCATTACTTTCCCTTTTTTAAACTTAGAACTTTCAAATTCTGTGAGTCTGTAGAAAAAAATATAAAAATAATTTACACTAAAAAATTAGATTTGATTTTTTGACCGAATTTTGTTAATTGAATCGTACTGTGTCTCCTTAACCCAAAAGCGTTTAAGACGAAATATCAGTTAACACGAAATAATAAAACGGTCCCGACAAACTACGACGTATTTTCACACATTTTTTTCTTGTTGTTACTGTTGTTTCAAATCCCTTTGGAGCAGGAACGCCTTCACCAAGTCCATTTGACTTTTCGCAAAAGAATGTCACACACACACACACACACAAACCAGATCCTGCTAATCAAACAACTACCCCTGAAATATGCCCCCGCAGTCCAGAAGATGTGCAGGAGAAGCAGGGTGATAGCATGAAAAGGGTTGTTATTTTTTTCTCTTAACACGAAACAAAAATCGCTTTACACGAAAGGTTTCTCTTCTGGGAATTGCCAAAATGCGGAAATTGCCTGCCGTATTACTGTCCTATGGTAATATCGGATGAATCCATTGTAGTAGAGAATGATAATGTGTGTGTACAGCCCCCAATTATGGCAGACAAAGACATTTTGAAGTTTGTTCAGAGCTGAAAAAATATCATTGATGCAGATTCTGATAATGAAAATGAAATGAATAATGCAGCTTTCGTTCCCATATCATTCAAAAAGTATGCGCAGATATTTAGAGGCACATCTCAATGGTGAAATGAATTACAAAATGGACGGCATTGAAAAATTTGTCGACTATTTGATGCTTAAAAAAACAATGCAAAGAAAAATATCAGATTATTTTCCAAAAACTCAATAAATGTTTTGTTTTTCAAAAAATTTTAAAATTTTTGTCTATCTTTTATATTTATCTTTAAAAATTTTAATTAATGATATCAAATCTAATAAACTTAGTTTTGTTGATATATGCCTTTTTTTTGCAATGCCCTTTAACACACACACACAAATGTTTCAATCTCTTCAATTTCGTATTAAGCGATTTTCACTGTATTAAGAAATGTTTCAAGCATCGCGTAGTATAACTGTAATTATTGGGAGAATTTTATTTTTTTTCTCTGTAAGATGCATAGCATTGTATTTAAATGGATACACTAGTCTATGTTTGAGAAGGGATATAAAATTTCAGTAGCATTAACATTACGCTCGATAACTTAAAACGATGGTTAACGAGAACTCTAAACCAGTATTTCTGTATGCCAAATAACATAGAAAATTCTAACTTTTTTACTTTATCGAAAACGTTGTTATAAATTCGAACACAACCATAAATTCTGTGTTCACCAAATGACACCAAATCAATTCTAAGCCTTACAAGGACTAAACCTTAAAAGACGAAGAGAGTGATCTGCTCCAAACCTAGTCAGTCCTCTTTCCACTGCTTTCGAGTGAGGACACAAACTAAATCTCGTAGAACATGATTCTTATCAGTCTATGTTCTGATTACGACAGCAATCAGGCAAATGATTATCATCAGAGATAAGTGAACGGGAATATTTCAATTTAAACCGCTCGTCTTCATGACCGCTGCAGAACATTCGGACAGTGGCCAGAGGGAATGAGATTATCAAACCTTCCTGCACACTTCAGTAGCTGGAGGGAAGGGAGACCAGAGTCATTAGATTTTCAGTCTATTATCATTGGTGGAGTGATTTTTCGCTCCACTTGTTCAGTAGTTGCTTTTCAATGTATTCTCGGGAAGTTTTGATGTGGTTCAGTTGACGGTCGTAGGGAAGTTTCGCCGTGTTCTTAGTAGCCTTGGTGTCTATTAGATGGATTTTAGAACTTTGTAAGAGAAGCAGAAATAATCTTAGCAATACTGAAGTTTCCAAAGTTATATATTGCGCATAAAATTTATATTATTACACTATTAGGCACATAGTAAATTAATACATTACTTAGATTAGAAAATGATAAAAAGAACTGTTAATCATAATGAAATTACATAATATGTGATTATTATAATCAAAATAACATAATTTATATTAATGTCTCAAACTCTTATCTTCTTTAAAAATGACAGCAACGCCACCGGCCGAAAAAACTATCAGAGTTAAAATGGATGCGTGGGTGAAACGTACAGAAACTACTCAATAGTATCTAAAAATAGATAATAATTATAGAACTATAGGTTATTTAGAATGCTTTGTGTTGCAGTATTATTATGTGTGCTGTAGTAGTGTAATGTGTGTAGTAGTAATTAAAATTTATAGATGTTTATAAGTGCTTTTATTCATGGACTTTAGTACGATCAAGTCGTGGCAGCCCTGCATTGACAAGGTAAGCCATTTTACCTTGAGTATTTTCTTCATTTTAAACAAAAAAAATTAAAATTAGTATATATTTAAAAAATGCTTTAATATTAATTCTAAGATCATTAATGTCTCTATAAAAATACTTGGAATAAGTATGCAATTTCATTATTACGCATTTCAACATGTTATAAGCATCTCTTTTATCATATTACTGTTAACCGGTATAATCGAGTGTTCATGGTCACGAACTTGTAACCGGTCGATGGCAAGTTCGACTCCTGATGCCACTGAAAGCCCGCCATATAGAGAGGCTGATGACCGTTGGTAAGATCTGGTAGTTTGGAGAGTAACTTCGTCAGAAATAATGCAGAATAAAATTAAAAAATAAAACTTGATTAATGAATTATGTTTGAAAAACCTGTATTAACAACAAATACCATCCACTACAAGTTTTAAAAAATGTATTTGAACTTCATTGGATGAATAAAAAGTATTTTGTTAACAACTGGAGATTTGAACAAGATATATATATATAAATATACATAGGGAAAGAGTGAACTAATAGTGGGAATTGAATGAAAGCATGGGGAACGTTGATTTTAAAACTGAAGGCTTAACTTGCAGACACATTCATCTATAACAGGGGTAGCGAACCTTTATGGATCTTTTTTCTTATGAAATGTTTTGACTAGTGATTACTGGTAAAATAATAAAACTAAATACTAACAACTCAAAACTCTTTATTTACTACGAAAAAAATACCTTTTGCACTGTATAGTTGAAAATCTTTTAGTTACACGTGTAATTCAAATTAAAGTAACATTAGTGTGACTTCTGTTGCTTCAGATTGGATGACAAATATAATTCATATTAGGATTGTGTAAGATGTTACTTTTAGTAGAATGCATGCTGAATTGGAGTCATCTGCCAAATGGTTTCTAAGCAATTAATTATTTTCGCTATTATTTTTATAACAAATAGTTAAAAATCTACGCGAAAAGGATGTCAACTTTCTCTTAACACTTATTCACTTTTATAAATACCAACACAATCCGTATACTTTTTTAATTGAAAACTTTAAAATGTGAGATAACTATACCGATAGTTATGAAATATATTAATTAATAAAAAAATGTTCAAATCAAATGGAACTGTAAATAATCTATTTTTTATCGGAATAACACGACGTTAATATTTTAATAAACTTAAATTATCTAAAAAAAACTTGAAAAAGTTTTTTTTATCATTACATTTATTAGAAACAAATGTTAAATGTTACAAATGTTAAAAAGTTTTTAATATGGTTGCCTTTAATTTATGTTCAATAAATTATTATTTGCATATTTTGAAAAGGGAATAATTTCGAAAAGATGACTTAAAGGAAAAATTATCATGCCTATATATAAAAACATCCTTATGTAATTTTCAAAATTTTTTTTAGAGTTTCTTGTTAACATTTTTAAGATATGCTTCTGTGAAATAAAATTACTACAGTAATTATCCAAAATATGTAGTTTCATACAAACTATACAGTTAATTTGATTTAAGCATTTATATAAACTTACATGCACACACACATATATATATGCATCTCGTGGGACAGTTTTAATAGATTATGTGCAGAATAAATACAATATAATTCTAAAAGAAATCATCTTCCACTGAAGAATGCTTTGATCAAAAACGCGTGATATCAATTCAGTTGATAGGATCGTTTTTTATCACGCTTAGAAGTAACACAAAGGTCTTTGGTGATAGACCACATAATTTGTTTATGATATTCAACTACTTACGACAACCTTTTTTAAAAAAAAAATGCAGATATGGAGATTTATGTGTGGTTTTTAGATTTATTTATAGTACACACACACATTTTAAGAAAAATATGCTAAAATTAAAAAGAGAAAAAGAAATTATTGTTACTAAAATGGGAAAATATTGGTAAACATTTACAATCCCGTTCTGTACAAAAAGTTTATCAACAAATTTTCAATTTTGATGTGTTGCTTTTCTATTCATTTTTGAAATGACCTTCAGGAGACATTTTAATTTTTACAAAAAACTAGAGCCCTTTATCTTAGTTATTATATGAAATTGCTTAAAAAAACACATTATATTCACATAAGGGATGATAAAGTTTGTAATAAAACAGAGATTGGTGAATCTGCGGGTTAAAACTTTTCTACTATTATACAAAGCATGCATAAAAAATTTCAGTTAATTATTTTGAAAACTTTTTGAGAGCAATCGCTGCCCCCGTTTGAGCATTTTTTTTTAAAAAAAAAACACATTTTGAGTAAAACGCATTTTAAAGTATAACATTTTACTTAAACTATTGGCATCTGCTTTTACTAAAACACTTATAGTTTTTGTTCTAGTGAATGGAAAATATAAAACTTGGTATTTTTATAAAGCTTATAAAATGGCCTATAAATCAAAATCATAAATACAATTAGCAATTTTTAGCAAAGTCACAATTTTAGGATAGTCCGATACCTTAAATCACGATCAAATAAGTTGGCACTAATTCCTCTCCGAAATTCAACATCACACTAACGACAGAATTTGGAGATTTTCAACATACTTAACGCTTATCAATCTCTCTATCGAACGAGTTTTTAGTAGTATCAAAGATTCAATTCACGAATTACAACAAAATATGATGGCCACGAGTTAGCAGCCATAAACATTCGAATACCGCGGACAACGTCATTCTTGGACTCAATAATAAATTTGGAGTAGCTGTTTAGAGAGTAATTTAATTTCTAGTACTACGAATTAAAGCACGTGATATTTTCTAGAATTGTTTATTATAAAAGCTATAATCTTACTTTTTTCTGTGAAGTTATTTAGTTATCATGTTTGTCTCAAGAGAATAATTATTAACACGCTTTTGTAAGCTTTCCCTGTATGTAACGGGGAATGACTTCACCTACTTTTAAAGGTCAGATTATATAATTCGAAATTTTGCACACTTGCCAAGGACCTATGACGATACAATAATTTAATAATTTTAATCCGTTGTCCTGATCAGGATCAGCAGGATTAACAATTGTCCCGTTTTCAGATTTGGTGACTAATTCCAAATCCCATTTCCAGATTTGGTGACTAAAAGATTAGGTTACAGCCCTAAAGCGAAAACGCTCATGGTTAATACAAATACAACAGACAAAAAAAGTGTTCTTTATGTGAAAAAGGGGAGGATGCGTCAGCAATTTCTTGCCATAACATAAAAGCGTGTTTTTTTTTTGTTTTTTTTTTGGTTCTTTAAGCTATCCTTTATATTTGTTTTACTCCTTAGACACAATCTACTGAAATTAATTTGCAAATTAAAATAGATCATAGATCTTAATATACTTTGCATCATTTGTGTTTCCACGATTCTCAAAGTAAGTTAGAGGTCGTAGGAGCTCCTTCATCAGAAATTGCTGATAAAATCTAGGGAAACTTATCTTTCTTCAGAAAAAAATGGGGATTTTAATCTCCTTCGTAACAAATTTCCAATCCGTAAACAATGTCCAAAACATCCCCAAGGCTTACGGGCATAATCTCCTTGGAAATAAATGAAATCTTTGATCAAATTTGACACTTTTCACAATCACTCAAAATACGCCCCCCCCCCCCGCTGTTTTTTCTTTCTTCTCTGCTCTTATTTTCTGAGACGCACTTGTTGCCATCCGAAAAATCCCAAACTCATTTCGCTCTCCCTCGCATTATCGCCTGCTTTACTGGAGCCGAAATGAATTTAAGAAAGTAAATTAAAGTACCCGTTTCCGCGTTCGTTATACCGGAACTAGGCGACTAAATTTCGCAACTCAGCGTCAGAGTAACAACATTAAGGCTTCCTCCGACTTTATAAGCATCCATGTCAATTTCGTCACGTTTGAGGAAATTTTTCGCTTTTCTGGAAAAGAGAAATAAAAAGAAAGAAACGGATTGCAAAGAAAATCGCGCGTGTCTCTTTTTGAACGTCGGGAAGGAAGCGCTCTGTCTGCTCCTGCTGGGCTATTTGATATCGATCACACAGCTCCGCCTGCTAATTGAAAAATCTCGGATCAAATGAAAGGAGTTTGATCAAGAGAACGCGAAGGTAAGAGACAAAAACATGGTGAATGGAGAATGAGCGGGGGTCGCAGAGGGATGCAAGAGGAGGGGGTGGTTAAACATTAAGAAAAACAATACATAGGTTGAGTGTAGTTATATTATGATTATAAAGTCGCTAGAAATTATTCAACAAATATCACACTATGGCACTGCTTCTCAAACTTTCAATATTTGCGACCCAATATTCAATCATAATTTTCAACATGCCCCCTCTCTCCATACAATACAATGTATTGTGAACTCAAGAATACTATTCTTTGACGCTAAAACTACAACACGACTTTAACCTCTTAAGTGCCATCGGCGTATATAAACGTCTCGTTCAGCCAAAGCATTCATTGCCACGGACGTATATATACGTCTTTCCAAAATACAATCTCCTCTGTATACTGTTATTCATAAAATTATTTGGAAGATTTTGGAATGGAATAAAATGACATTGACAATGTTTGCGAAGGATTTACTTAGTTCAGAGGATTTGCTTATTTTCATATTCCTTTTCCTCCCCTCCCCCAATACATCACATATCCGCGCCTACGTGGAAAAGGGTGGCATTGGGGAGCGAATAGCGTAACTTTTAATCGGCAGTTAAGGGATTAATTATACACCGTACAAATTATTAAGATGTGTTAATTTTTGTATATAAATTTGCATATGCCAAGCCCATGATGCTACTGGTAATTATTAAACTTGTTTTGTAGTAACTGTAGTAACAAACTTAGTATTGTTAAATTAATTATAAAATACATTGTGAAGTACAGATACATTTATAAATATATTTTATCAGTGTAAATGTGTATTTTATTTTTTGTCAGAATAAATATTTTGTTTGTTTACTTTCAGTAAATTAATAATTTTTTTAAAATAATCTTTTGTTTTCGACTTTCCAATAGGCTCGCGCCCCCTCGTTGAGTTATCACGCCCACTGGGGAGGAGCGTGCCACAATTTGAGAAACGCTGCACTAAGGGCTATTTATAAAAATCGATGGCTACTTGGAAACAGTGTACCAAGTACTGAAGAGGTGAGTCAGTATTTAAAAACGTTGCACTATAAAATAATACGAGAGCTATTGGCAGAACATTTAAGGAAACCGTACTCTCCAAAAAGGGGCTTAAAACTACACACAAACCAGTTCCCTGAGAAAGAACCACCGCCAGTCCAGTCAGAATTAACATCTGTGAGTGAGTGTCTGTGTTTAATTATCATTAAAATAAATGTCTGTGATCCCTACCATCAGTAAACTCTTTTTGGAAGAGATTGGCCTGCTGAAATAGGCGATTTCTTCTCTTACATTTTACTTGTTTGAAATAATAACAGGTAATTATGTCCTTAATTGCGAATTATTTTGTCTCAAAATAATTCGCAAGAATTATTCAAATTGTACTGGTGTGTTTCTATGTGAATAATTTATATCTTTTTTAATTATAATTTTTTGCTCTGGAGAGAGAGGCAGCAGTTTCCACTTTTGTCCGGGACGGCAGAACCGTTAGAGAACCGGCAGAAACGTTCCCTGAACTTGATCAAAGTTTATGAACCGAAACCTTTTTTCGTTAACTCAGAAAGTCGCAATGAGTTTGCATTGAGAGGCAAATATAAAGCCCGTGATTCAAAGCTCTATTCAGTCTTTCTTTGTACATTATTTAAGTGGAGATATCTTCAATAAATTGTAAACATAGTTTTAAAGTTAATTACTGCATTCTGCATCAATATCAACTTTTCCATGTACCTTCCCTTTCAATAGAACTTTTATATATTCTGTAATGAATATATGTTACGTATTTCCTTCTCTTTAATTTTACTTTCTTCGTTTTAAGACACGCGTACACCGGCAACGAGTAGAGTAAAATCCCTCCCATTCCACTTCAATTCAATTGGGGTGTCTTTCACCCCTCTAGGTCTACCCTTTCACAGTGAATTAATAGTTCTTAAATACCCAAATGGATTCGATAGGTGTTGTACGTTCCCATTAGCGTCAAACAGCACCTAGCCTACCCCTTTTACAGAAAGCGTCTACATTAATATATAGACTCTCGCTGCTTGCATTCACGGCACATTAAGTCTAAATCCACCCTCAGGATATGCAACTCTGCACCTTATTAGGATGAAATGTGGATCAGAGGGGAGGTTGGCGCAGACGAAATTTTAAAAAGAATCCCATCTGTGTACGTACGAGTGTTTTAAAAATCGCTACCCCTATAACGTCTCTTAATGCGAACCCTTTCGTCTTTCCTAAGTTACGTCCAACTCCCCAGAGAGGTGTTTATGAATTGGGAAATTTCGGTTCCGGGTCGTTAGGTTTCGGGGGAGAAGACCCAACAAGAGGAAGGGGTAGTGGCCACGGGAAATGAAAACAGAAACGGGAGAAGTGGAGTTTAATGAAGGATCGGATTTTGGTTATGTCAGAACGTTGGCGCAAGAGATCGCGAAATTCATTCCATGTGCAAACTAGGGTGTAGTTGAGTGAATTAAGTTACCACCGTGTCTTGAAAGAAAGCGTCGTTGTTTTGATGTTGTATATAGGGTGTCTGAAAAGTATGACCACACTTTTTAAATACAGATTTTTACTCCGACTTTTTTACGTTCCATAAAGAAAATATTAACATCTTGCTTACCATGTAACTAGGAATTGCAATACCGGTATTTTGAGCCAATTGTACAGTTTTGTAATACCGGTATTCACAAGTTTAAATACCGGTTTTTTTTGGACCACCAGACTGGATTTGGATTTACCAGAAATTTTTAAAATTGTTTCCAGTATATGTTCAGGGATCGCCAACATAGAAAAATAGTCTGCGTTTTTATTTTTATGTCTCCCTAACGGGCGAAATTATTTAGACTGTGAATACAAAATTGCATTGTACAATTAAGAGAAGTGATAAAATATGTGAATTATCCAAGGAGGGACCAAAACTATTCTATTGCAGATCAGGGCGATACTGCTTACGCACAGGATTCGTAGTCTGATATTCGTATTAGTAAAAACAAGGTTGTAGTTGTGAAGAAAGTGTGTAATATTTCGATATTTTTCAAATTTTTGGGTTTGTTATTCACATTGTATTTTCATATCATACTCTAGGGTTCAAAATATTTTTCAGATTTATTATATATATACTCATAAATAATAACCCATAATAAAAAAAAATAACTGTAAAGAACATAAAAAATCAGTTGATAATGCTTCGGTTTGGTTTCATTATTTATATGATGAAAACCACTGACCACAGACTAAATATTTACACCTTTTTTTTACTTAAATAAATAAGATGTTCTAATACTTTTTTGTGATTCTTTACATACTGTTATAATTTAGAAGTTACACATTTTTTGTGATATAACACTATATAATAAAACACTATAAAATAAAACAAAGAAACACCTGTGTTTTCTTTCTTTTTCTAAAATTTCTACTACTGGTATTAAAACCGGTATCCCGGTATTATAAGACCTAAAATGTACCGAATACCGGTATTGATTTTTTAGTCCGATATTGCAATCCCTTCATGTAACCAATAGTAGATACATGGTATTTACACTGAAGTGCATTAGCAAAATCAAAAAGCAATGAGGGTTTCTCTTGAATAAAATTTAATTTCCCATTTTTCAAAACATTTTTATGCCAATTTTAATGATTCCTGTGCTCAGGTGTTCAGACATTTTTTTAAAACATTTTTGAGTGACTGGGAGGCGTCGTTCGTTAGGCGATGGCCTTGTTCACCCGTTTGTGGGTCCAACACTGACCCAAGTGGGTGGATTTTCATGATGCAGAAAATAGGCAACATCCATGCCGTATGATTATACGGAGAGTGGGTAAAGATCCCTAGATCCGTAGAGATGCGGCATGCTAAAGATCCAAAGAGCCTCTGTTTGGCTTAGGTTCTCTTGGCAAAATAAAATTCTTAGTACAATTTCGCATCATCAGAGCTCATGTGCCTCGCTATGGGGAGGAGAAATTGTGCATCAGAATTGCATTACGCTATTGGTATCTACGGTGCCACACTAAAAAGTGATACAGTAGAACCTGTTTTTGTGCGGTCCTTTTTTATGTGATTCGTTTTGTGCGATTTTTTTATCTCTTTTTTTATGCTGCATATGTATTTCAACGGTTTTGGTGTCACTGTAATGTTTTCTATCAATTTACATATATTCACTCCAAGACACCCTGTTCATTGGTTATGAACAGTCTCTCGACAACGCATGTTCTTTCTCTCAACTCGCAAGCAAAGTTTTTGATTAGTGAAATTTAAACTAGATGAATCAATGTCCACTTTTTGCAACATTCTCGCCTTAAAATGGCTTTACCTCAAGAACAAACACAAGTTGTAAAAGGGTGTATCGAATCTAAACCTGGAACATAAGTAAAGCCTGAATGGAACATCAATACAATGGAGTTTGGAAGAGGGGAAAAGAGTTTACCAGGTGATGGATGGAAAAAGGAAGTCCGATACCGTGGTCACTTGGATCTCTAGAAATAACATCTTTGGAGTTCTTATAGGAGAAAAATTAATGACACTTATGAAATGAAAAGTCGATTTGCAGTAAGGTTTGCAGCCCCGGGATTCCAGGATCCGGAAATCTCGGGATAAAAATAACTGATTCCAAGATTTAATTTTTGTCTGAATTATATTTTTAAATTTCTTTCTCCTCAAAATTTTCTAAGAATTTAATTCTCAGAAAATTGAAATTTTTTTATGAAATATGTTCGTAGAACTTTTTTATGCGATTATTTTTCTTTTCGTATTGATAGATATATTGAAAAAAAAATCTAACGCAGCTATTTTTATTAAATTTGAGACACTGTCATTAAAAATTCAAAACAGAAATGTTTCTTTTTGAAAATGGAAAAAAAAAAA
>BMAV01007199.1:0-12352 GCA_019973955.1 Trichonephila inaurata madagascariensis
CCATTGTGGTAAGAGCGTGGGGTGTTTTGTACTACATTTTTACACTAACTCTCCATTTCGAAACAGAACTAGTAAGAAATTATGATAATTGATATAAAGCACCCATACAATTTTACCCCAATGACATTAATTTTCTCGTTAATCCAGTGCTTCTCAAACTTTCAATGCTTGCGACCCAATATTCAATCAGAGTTTTCATCGCGCTCCCCTTCCATGCAATAGCAATGTATTGAATTCAACGATACTATACTTTGAAGCAAAAGCTACAATACGACTTTAACCTCTTAAGTGTCACCGGCATATATAAACGTCTTGCTCATTAAAGCGTTAATTACCCCGAACGTATATACACGTCTTTCAGATGTACAATCTTTTTTGTGCACTGTTATCCATAAAAAAATTCCGAAAGGTTTGAAATACAATAAAAGTACATGGGACATTTGAGAATGATTTACTTATTTCAGAGAATTTGCTTATTGCAAATTGCAATGCCCTCCCCCCCTAATACATAACACACACTTCCCTGCGTGGAAAATGATGGCATTGAGGAGCGAATCGCGTAACTTTAAATCGGCAGTAAAGTAATTAAATTTAAACCGTACAAATTATCAAAATAAGTGTTAATTGGGCAAGCACATGAGGTCATCAGTAATGAAAAATGTTGTTCTTGACTTAGTATTGTTCAATAAATTGAAAATACATTGTGCAGTACTGTTACATTTATAAGTGTTATGTTATTGTAAATGTGTATTTTATTTCTTTTTCAGAATGTATTTTGTCTGTTTACTTTCAGTAAATAAATATTTTTTTTAAATAATCTTTTGTTTTCGACTTTTCAATACACTCGCAACCCCCTACATGAGTTATCACGCCTCCTTGGGGCACCACAGTTTGAGAAACGCTGCGTTAATCATTTTATAATTATATTGAGAATTATTATTATTTTTTTTTTACATTTTAGTTCGATTAAACATAAAAGCGTGTTTTTTTAGTTTTTTTAAACTATAATTTATTTCAATTGTTCTCCAGTTCTCACTGTTTTTAGACAGTCCATTTTCTTGATTTGTGGCTCAAAAAACATATATGTTCGCTGATTGACAATGCCCAGATCTAATCCAAAAGCAGCTACTTTTCTCTATGAAGTTTCGTAACATGTAGAAGCAACATTGACCGAAATGCAACGAAAGCAACTTCATTTCAATTTTGAGCAATAAGATTGACTTTAGTATCTCATTCTTCGTATTATTGTATTTTGGATATTATGCATACGTTAAGTGCGCGTATTCTTCCTTTCATTAAGTGTCGGGTTGAGTTTGGTGTTTTATGGCGCAAGAGCCAGTTTTGGCTATACTGCGCTCTGTGGTCTGGACGGGAAAAGAAGAAAAGAAGAAATTGGATGACAAGATGGAGGGTCAAAAATAGAGAAGGATCACTGGGGTACCCCAGGGTCGTGACACCCGTGTTTACCAAAGATAGTAAACCGCTTAGGAAAAGGAAAAGATCACTAGGGTACCTCGGGATTGTGACACCCGTACCCACCTAAAGAAGGTGAGCACCCTGAGGGGTTCATTAAGTTTCGGAAAAAATTATAGCTTAAGCAATTCTTGAAAACTTTAAATATAGCCGTTAGTTTTATAAAAAACAAATATTTGTCAAAAAGCTACACATAAAATATTAATAATATGGATTTGATATTTAGAAAAATAAGGAAAAAATAAAAAGAAAAAATATTAAATTAATTTTAAAAATATATAAAATAAGAAAATAGCATTTCAGGAACATGGAGGGTACGTAAATTCAAGTTTTTTCGATTACACAGTAGATGGGCTTCCTGCATAAAATTTCAAGACTATTTTGAACAGAAAAGAATTCTTGGATCTAAGTGTGATGGGTCTTATCAGTGCCTTTCTTTAATCCTCTGGGAAAAATATTTCTTAACTGTTGTATGTTTATAAAATCGCTTCCCACAGAGAAACCATGATTTATGAAAATTTGAGGGCTATTTAACGAAATTAGTGTGGTATTTAGTCTTTTTAGGCTGCTATTAAATTAAGATTATCAAGGGTTCTATCAGAAGTTCTTGGAATTCTTGAAGAGAACCTTTAGACCAGGATATTTCGTAAAGAGACCTGTCTAGTGCAGTTGCATCGGAATCACACACAGATAAATGACAAAATTATTTGTTTTTAAAATTTAGGTGAGTGAGTGAGTGTTGATTTTTTTTGGCGCAAGAGCCAAGTTTGGCTATACTGCGCCACACATTCGTTAATATAGTAAAATATTAATAATATATTTAAATATATATTTAGTGTGCGTATATAAAAATGTAATTTAAATTGTAAGATTAAAAATGATATGAAATTTTGAGCAAAGTTTTTAAAAATGCAAAAATGTAAAATTTTATAGATTTTCCCCTTTTTTAAAAATCTAATGGTACAAAAAAAACCTTTTTTAAAAAAAATTATATCTCATGAAAAACATCAATGGAACTTTAAAAAGAAAAAAAGTTTTGGGATAGAGAGTTTCTCCAACCAAATTCAGTCAAATTTAAAAAAGATTGGTTTTAAAAGGTTTTTTTTTAGATGAATATTTTGGGATTTTCTATTAAAATTTTAAAAGGGAAAAGGTCACATTGACAAAAAGTCGCATACGGGGGACCTCTTAGCAGCAAATGTTAGGGTTAGACGAGTGTGTCCGATACGAAGTCAAAAGTCAAGAAAGAACATCATGTTTTGGTCCCCGGACCACCCGATTGAGCAGTGGAAGGATGAATGCTATGCAGTTTGTTGATGACCTGTTGATCCCAAGTCTTTTCCATATATGATGGATATAGTTTAATAGAAGTTTTAAATCCGGGAACAAAACAGGTTCCCAACAGGGGATCAGACTTTTAAAAAATTTGGGGATAGGATTGTTGACGTTCACCAGTTTATATCATTTCTTATTAATAAATTGATATATAAAATGAGGTTTTTGATTTTACAACAATGGCTGGTCATTCGGTATCCTAAACTTCGCCAGCGACCACAAGGTCGTGAGATATGCTCTTATGAAGTAAAAATAACTGGATTAAAAAATTTGTGGTAAAGTTTATAAAAGCTTTTATTTATAGACTTAAAATTGAAATTATTTTAATTAATAAAGATATTTTAACATAACATTACTAGGAAAAAAAAAACCTTATGGAGGGTTAATTGGGTAGCGGATCTTGAATTAGAGGACAAATTTTTCATCTAGATAAACCACCAAACGAAGAAAAACAAAATTGCTAGGTTTTTCCCTATGTTTTAGGGTAATGTGAAACATTAAAAAATGAATGAAATGTATCAGTTTTTTGCTCAAAATACAAAATTGAAAGAAAGCGATATGTGTATAAATATGTATCCATTCATAAAACCCTGTGCGAATAAGTTATTCTTTTCGAATACTCGATATTTTTGAAAAAGTCACGTTTCTCAGAAATGGTCACCATCCATGAACGGTTTCGAGTATCTCTCGAGAATGGCATCTATGACGTCATAATAGAATACTTCAAATGCAGTCCTTAAATCGTTGGCAATATTTTATCATGAAAGCTTCAAAAATGAAAGATAAATATAGTAATGGAAATATTATTTAAAGAAGGGGAAAAAAGAAACTGTTTCCGCGTCTTTCACGAGACATTTCATATCTCAATGAACACTTATAGAAAAGTAGATGACATTTATCAAATCACCTTAAATTTAAAGTCATTCTAAAGATTTTTTTTCTCATTTTTATTCCTTCAAACATTTGAAAACTAATCGTATTGAAGTGTGTGGCCAGTGCCTTAAGTTAGAAAGCTCTTTTGAAACATTAAATTTTAAGAAAATATTTTTCAAGGTTATGAAAGATAATATTACATAATTATTAGAAGCTAATGTTATTAATTATTTTACACTAAGCAATATTTAATGATTAATATAATAATATTTTTATAATTATTGTCATTTAATTTTAGGAGTTATCAAGAACAATATTCAGGTAACCCAAAATAATCTGAAGTCATTCTTTTTGAATTATATATTGAAATTTTTAAAAACACAAAAAAACCCCCAATCCCCCTTCAAAGTCCCCCTTCTTTTTGCACAACGGGTTCAATCTTTAATTCCTATTTTCAGAACATTGTTTAACTTTTTCGTGGGCCTTGGGAAGATTACTTCCTTTTTTAACATGATCTTAGAAAATACACATGTAGGAAGCTCAAAACCCATTATAATATATTGGCCCTGCTATTATAACGATGGGAATAGTAATTCCCATTTCAGTTTTGTGCTACTGCACATAATCCAGCAATTATGTAATGTAAATTGGACAAAAACGATGGCACTAAAGAAGAAGTACCTTGTCCAAAAGCTGTCGCCGTATGTAACGATTTTATGGGAGGGGTTGGTCTCTTCGATAAATAAAAAAAGAGAAATACCAAATAATAAGATACGTAAAATGGTGGTATCGCACCTTTTATATTTTCTTATTGACTTTGCCATCGTAAACAGTTTTATACTGTGACAAGTGAACAAAAGAAACAGAGGTTCAGACCAGTTAAAATTCCATATAGCATTGGCTCGTCCTCTAATTGATGAATAGTCATAAGGAAAAATGAAAGGACATCCTGCTAGCTTCGAAGCAAAGAAGTGTGTTATTACAAATGATGCTCGCTTAGCCAGTGTGGGAAATCATATGCCAAAGATGGTTTCCAGCTATAGAGAGCATGTTTGAAATACAGAAGAAAGGGACAGGAAAGGAGGACCCGCAACATGTGTGAGCAGCCCCCTCCCCCTCTTTTCATGGCAAATAATCATCATTACATTTAATTTTCCTTATGACGATGAACGGTTCCTTGGGAAGTATTCTTCCCACTCCTAAATTTTAAATGTTAACATAAAATTAGGTAAAATAAAATATATTTCCTTAAATGCTATTGTTTAATTGTTAATAAAACATAAAAAAAAATGGGGAGGAAAATTTTAAAAAAAGAAAAAAAAATGGCCCAAGAAAGGGTTAAATTCATCTTTTGTTTTGCTTGGCAATGACTCCGTGTTTTTTTCCACTACAGAAACATCAGCAAAACGCTTCCCTTTCATATTTTATTTCATTCTTGGAAAGACAAAGTCTCACGGGGTAAGAAGGAGTGAGTAAAAGGATCTGAGGTCATACCAATTTTGGTCAGCAATCGTAGCACGAATTCGGCAACCATCCTTCTCATTCCCAAATCTTCAGTCAAACTTTATTGAACTCTAAAGCACTCCAGACAGCTCCATAACTTTTTCAATGTTTCTTCGTCGATCTTTCATGATGAATTCACGAATTTTTTCAACATTTTCCTGCGCTTGGGCTGTGGAAGGAATACCACACCAAGGTATGTCATCAATTGATATTTAACCTTTTTGAAACGAGAAAACCACTCAAACACTTCGATTTCAAAACACTTTTTAAAAGCTTAAATTCACCACTGCATGCTTTTCACGAATATAAGCTGTTTTTCGCAAAACCGACTATCAAACAAATAATTGCGTTTATAAAAATCTTCGTTTAAACTTCCTTTTTTTGGCGACAGTATTGGTTTTCTGAATTCCCAGGCATTTAAAATTCTTTGGGAAATTTCCCTGCGGCAAAACGAAGTACTACAAAAGCTCTTTCCCCCATAAAATTAGTTCTGTTTTGTTTTGGTACAACCTCGTATTTACATATAATAATTAAGTTTAACAGTGTATTGCATTAAAACTAGCATCATTACATCAAATGTTTTGAGCGAAATGAGTGACATTAGGAAAATATAAATGCAATAACATTAAGGAAGAAACTTAATGAACCCAATTCATTCCTATGGACTATTATCCACATTACTGACAGTACGTGTTATCCAAAAACGTTTGGATTAGACCTAGTTTCGTACCGTCTTTGGTGCATGATGTAGCAGAACTGCATGAAAGGGTAACTCGTACTGTCAATAACGTTGATAGTACCAAGTTGAGTTGAATGTGGTAGGAACTGGGCTGTATTGCATTGATTTATGCCGTATAACAAAGGTTACCCACTTAAAACCCCTGTAAAGTTATATAAATAAAACTTGGATTGTTTCTGTATACTTTTAAATGTTATTATTATTATTTTTTTTTGCTGTATTTATTTTATTTTTTGTCCGTTCGTGCTTCGTAACCCGGAAGGGGAATGAGCCCTGTATGTATGAATAATTATATTCATTGCGCTTGTAAGATAAAAGTATATGCACAAAAGTTAATATTTTTTCATACTTTTGCAGCAAATATAGGACAAATTATAGAATAAATTCATCTGAATATCGTGAATATACAAAATATATATACCCCATGGTAAAAATTTTTAAATTTTTGTTTTCTTTTTAAAAATACCTTTGGAAAACTGGATGCTGAAGGGTTCCCACAAAAAAGTTATTTAATCGTAAGTCACATTATAGTTATACTGAATTGTATAAAATTTCTACTATATAAATTACACAGCCTTATACATCTATATACAAAATTATTCGGTTCTTTGACAAAGTTATATTGTATTAATCCTCAATAGAAATCATTAACAAGCATTATTAACGGAAAAAACCCTTATAATTAAAAACATAAATCGTTTTAGACAAATGTAACAATTGTAGACTGGAAAAATTAGATTAATATCACGTAAACTGAAGTCAGAAACAGGCAGTACTAATCTCAAGAAGCATCATTATAATAATTACGAGTAAACCCTCAATCACTTTTAGTCACGCGATTCATCGATTAAAAACTCATTCTAAAACGGCATGAAAAGATTCAGACAGTTGAACATTTAAATGTTTCAAGAAATATTATGCAGGAAATACCAAATTAAAATTCATGTGATCAAAATTTTACATTTGGAAATGTCTGTCACGAAACGTTCATGGCGAAAGAATCAAAGTTTCTACTTAGTAAAGTTTGTTTAAAAATTTAGAACAATCTTAATTTCTTGATCCAGTTGGTCATTAAATTCAGAATTCATCAACAAATATTTGATGTTTTGTTGTTGTAGTTGTTTGTAAAATGCTACGGTTTTATTAATAATTAACATATCACTAAAAATACTTTATTTTTAAATATTATTACATATTTATAGATTTGAGCGTCAATATGCAACGTCCTTGAGGATATAAATGTTTGGGGGTTCAACCAAAAATCAGCCATAGTACTTTAAACACAGTTTTATTATTACTTTTACTTAATAACATAACACAATTAAAGAAATGGAATACACTAAATATTAAACTCGGAAGAGCAATCGCATAGGATTAATTTAACTATCACATATATAAAAGAACTTATCTGAATATTGGAGAGCTCTTGAGTCCTACATTTGTATTTTCTTTAGATAACTTGCTTAACTTTACGACCTCCGGTCGTAATCTTATTCACAATTTTCAATCTCTGCTTTCAACCATCAGCAATCAAACATCAACCATTTTCGTCTACTCTGAACGCCAACGCTTAAACGGAAGTACTCATTTGCTAAATATCTTCTTCACTGAGAAAGGTTTTTAAACGAACTCACAAAGATTAATTTTACCCACGAGATTAAAGGAAGAATCGCAGGTAGACCAGTTACAAACGTTTTTAATTCAATGCCGTACTAAAATGTAATGGATAATTTCGTCCTTTTCTGCCTTTACCTTTAATTATTTTTCACTTTTGGCTACTCCTTTAATTTAATTCAGTTATGGACATGAGTAATTACAGTTATCTCAGTATGTCATTTGTTAACTCTCAGTAATTTTTTCTGAATGTTTTTAAATTAATGAGTAATTGCACAGATTTCTATGGTACCGTTAAATATTCCAATACATTTTAGTATTTGTACGTAATTTTTTCTCAGTAAAAACACGATGCAAAATGTTTTAAATTAAATATTTGTTTTAAACCTATCAAGATTTAAATGTTCTGAAAAAAGATAATTTACGACAGCATTAAAATATTTTAATATTCCATACAAAAATGTCTTGTATGTCCAGTGACATTTTAAGACTTTTTGAGGACTCCTATGTCAAATTAGTCCCCACTTGCGACCCCTTAAAGTAGACAATTTACAGCATATGTTAACAAACACTCGTACAAATTGTCGCGGCCCGAAAGGCGCTGGTGTAAAAGAGCTCGGGGAACAAGTAAACATTATCTTAAAAATGGCTACTTTTATTCTATCTTTAACATTTTATGAAAATATACAACTTTATAGCTTAACTCTGGGAGCAATCTGAAATCCTAACACTAAATCTGACACGTAAAATTCTTGAAAATTACTTTACTTCAGTCAGAGCTCCTTGTGACCAGTGCTTCTCAAACATTCAATATATGTGAACCAATATTCAATCACAATTTTCATCGCGCCCTCCTCCTTACAATAACAATGCATTGAATTCAATTATATTAAACTTTGATACTAAATTTAAAATACGACTTAAACATCTTAAGTGTCACCGGCGTACATAAACGTCTCACTCAGACAAAGCGTATATATACGTATTGTATACCGGACGTGTATATGCGTCTTTCCGAAGTACGAACTGTTCTGTGCATTGCTAGTCATAAAATTATTCCGCAGGCTATGTAATGCAATAAAAGGACCTTGATAGTGTGTTTGATGGCACTGGGAGCGAATTGTGTAACTTTTAATCGGCAGTTAAGGGATTCATTACAAAACATAAAAATTATCAAGATAAGTGTGTTAATTTTTGAATATCATTTTATATAATACAAGACCATGGAGTCACTGGTAAGTATTAAACTTGTTCTTAACTTGTATTTTTTAATTAATTATCCATTACATTGTGTAGTATTGATATATGTATGAGTATATTATATCAGTGTAAATGTGTATCTTATTTTTTTTTATTATGTCAGAATGTATTTTGTTTGCTTTTACTAAATTAGTAATTTTTTTTAAAAAAATAATCTTTTGTTTTAGATTTTTCAAAACACTCCCGCTCCCTCGTAAAGTTTTCACGCCCCCACAGTTTGGGAAATACTGCCTTGCGATGGTCCTACTTGAGCACCGAAAGCTCGGTCAGTTCAAATGATATTTACTTCTACAACTCCTTTCGGATTTTACGACGAATATTAATTTCAAGACGCGTGATCTCTCAGTCGTAATTCACTTTTTCTTATTCTTAGAATTTACGATTAATGATCAACGATTAATCATTAACCTCACATATCCAACACCAGGGTTTAAACAGTAGAAGCATACATGCTTTAATACTGGTGTCATAGTAATCCAATGAAAGGTCGAAAACGAACTTTTTTATACTTCGGTTTTTCCACTTCAAGATTCCTCTTTCTATTTGAAATTATGGCATTTAACATCTGCAGTTCATTCCAATTCAATAAAAATTGGAAGAGTCAATTAAGTAACTTTTTTACCATTAGTATCCCTTTTCTAACATATTTAAAATACAAACTAAATCGTTTAGAGAAAAAGAATTCGGTATTATCATTTTTTCAATCTTCGTTATTCAAATCTGTTGGAAATGAAAAAAAAATTTCTTAATTTTTCCTTGTACTACGAACACAATTCGCACTGAAGTGTTTTATAACTTATAATTAATCTATTTTATCTTTTTACCCTTTATCTATCGTATTATGGTTTACTGTAATTTTTTTTGACTCACTACACTGAAAATTAAGAGATATACATAAATAAAATACTCAACTTTGGAATATTTAATCCATTACAGCTAATTAAGCAAATTGGTACTTTAAAGTACCTTCAGTGTGTGTGCGTGAAGGTTTAAAATATTCTCATAAAACAAAATTACCGTGTACTTTTTAACGGAATTTTTACTCTTAAAATTGCTAAATAATCAGAGATTCATTATTTTACTTATTTTCTAAACATGAACTACTGCAACTTGAGTCTTGTTCAGTCTCCTGATAGTCCTGATAACAAAAATTCCAGCGGATAATTTGCTGGGTTTTCTTTATTTTAAGAATCATATGTTAGTGTATCACTGCTTTCAGTTGGTAGGGTGCTCAGTACCACTAAAGACCCGCCGTGTAGGGCAGCGATGCACGTTAAATCTGTCGAGAGCTGAAACGTCCTCCCGTGATGTGGTGTGGTAGTTAGGAGAGGGGGTGCCAGCTCAGGTGTCGTCCACGTCACTTGATTTTGGTTCAAAATTACGTGGTCCGTCGCCGAAAAGAACTCGTGTAGCTGAACAGTGCGACGTTAATATTCAATTAATCAATCAATTCAGTTGGTAGGTGTACCGAAATATGGGCCACACGAGGGCGCTGCTGTGCGCACCTCTGTATCAAAATTGTAAGGATCGTGAGAGAGTGTGTGTATAACTTGTATCGTTGAGTGTAAGCCGCATCGCGGTAATTCGTATCTCATTAAACATTCCTATATCTAAAATGTGTCATCAATCAATTTATTGTGGACTGCCTAACCAACACATGGAAGCACACTCATTTCGCTTCGTTTGTTAGAACATTTCGCTTCGATAATTATGGACAATTTGCTTCGTTGATATATTCGTGACCATGGGTTCTGTAATAAATCCAAAGCCTCTTGAAGACTGAGCTTCTTCTTTCCAGATACTCTAAGAAAAGGGGGGAAATAATAATAGCACCTTGAAAACCTCCTATTATTGTAAAATCTCAATTACACATACGGAAATTAAAATGTTCCCAGTTTTTGAATAATGAATAGATATTCCATTTAATTATGTGGAAAAACACATGCTCATATTTAAAGTTCCAAAATTTTCTGAAAACGTTAAAATAAAGAAAAATAAATAAGTTAGCTAAAAAGAAATGCCAAAGGAAGCATAAGTTTAATGCTCTATATTAATAAAGCTACAAAAAAAAAAAACAATTAGCTACACGAACGAATAAAAAACTAAGTTCTTGCTCTAGTGTACAGTCGGTACTTATAAGTACCACAACGTTATTTGACTGCAAAGTTAACTCTCTACACCATTGCATCTTAAACTTTCAACATTGGCGACTCAATTTTCAATCATGCTTTTCATCGTGCCCTCCTCCATACAATAACAATGTATTTAATTCGAGAATGTGCTTGGACGTTAAAACTACCTCTTAAGTGGTACCGGCGTAGATAAAAGTCTTTCTCAGCAAAAACGTTGATTGACGCTGACGTATATATACGTCTTTCCGAAGTACAATATTTTCCGTGCAATGCTATCCATAAAATTATCCCGAGGACTTTGGAATGCCATGAAAGGGCCTTGACAGTGTTTGCGAAGGATTTACTTATTTCAGAGGATTTGCTTATTTATTCCTTTTCTTCCCCCTCGTCCCCCAATACATCACATACGCGCGCCTATTTCGTGGAAAACTGTGGCATTGGGGAGCGAATCGCGTAGCTTTTAATCGGCAGTTAAGGGATTGATTAATTATTATCTGCCAAATTATCAAAAAGTTTTAATTTTTGTACATAATTTTATGTATGGGATCACTGGTAATTATTAATGTTATTCTTAACTTATTATCGTTAAATTAATTATAAAATACATTGTGTGCAGTACTGATACATTTATAAGTGTATTATATCAGTGTAAATGTGTACTTTAATTTTTATTATGTCAGAATGTATTTTGTTTACTTTCAGTAAATTAATAAATTGTTTAAATAGTTTATTTTGGACTTCTCAATATGCTCGCGCTTCCCTCGTAGGGTTATTGCACACCTCTAGGGGGGCACGCCCAACAGTTTGAGAAACACTGATCTACACTGTTCACTTAAAATAAATGGTCAAATCGTTTTCTAGAGACTTAACTTACATACAAAAAAATTGGACACTTACATTTTGATATTAACTGTTTTTCGGAACAAAAGTAACAATCTGCGCAATCCGATCAAAATATCAGCTTAAAACGAAACTTTTATTTTAAGAGTATTCGGTTGAGCCAGTTTATGAGAGTAACTCCCATTTATTTGTTTCAAGCTATCATTTGTGTAAGTATTTGGCCACGTATACTATGTATACCATTGGTCCCCAATCCCCAGTCCGTGGATTGGTACAGGTCAGTAATAATACCGGGCCGCACAAGGAACATTAAATTATGCCTATTTAACTTACTGTGGTGTACTTTTCCGTCGTGTTTGTGGGACTTTTTATGGAAATCCCTTTACATTCATTTTAAATCGCGTTATTTTCATTTTTGTTGTAACTGTATTTTTATTCGGAAGACATATTTAAGATATGTCACTACCTTCGGAGGACTTTTTTTTAAAAATGTAAAATTTTCAACTAAATAAACACTTTTTTTATTTAAAATGGTGCATAAAACTAAAATTCAACACAATTTCCACAAAAAAAAAAATAATTT
>BMAV01007201.1:32735-51468 GCA_019973955.1 Trichonephila inaurata madagascariensis
ACCGCTCGTGTCATTGAACGTGACACTAGTGGAGAGATCCACTACTTTCTAGAAGATTCCAGAGGGCTCCGAACTCGCCAACATGGTCACCAATGACGCCAAAATGGTCCCCAAAGTCTCCAAATTGGCCACCAACTTGGCTATACCGCCAAGATTTCGCCAAGTTCTCATTGAATCGCCATTATAACGAAAGGGGCGGCATTGCTTGTGAGTAGCATAATTTTAACATGAAATAAATATAACATAGAGAAATATAAATGCATTAAACACTCAAATACAAATCATTTACACTATTTACACAAAATTTATAACATTATTAAGTTGTTTTAAGAATATTATTACAACAAAAAATTATTGAAATACAATTTTTTGACAAAAAAATAAAGAAAGGACGATGTTTTCAAAACCTTCTCCGTTTATGAAAAATGCTTCGACAACATATTTTCCCTATACACAACTAAAACTTCTCTTCAGATCACGAACTAGGATATTTGAAAAGTTTATATTATTTTCAGTTATGAGATAAATTCAAATACTAACTGCTGTTTTTTTGGTTAAAATTTCTCTAATCTGATTTATTAAAATATGAATGAATTCAGTTCTAAATAATATATTTCAAAAATCCTAGTTCAGGCTCTGTACAGAAATCTTAACTACATGTCGGCAAAATATTATTATTGTAGAATTATTTTTAAAATGAGAACGTTTTGATAAATGTCATTTTCCTCCATTTTTTGCCAAAAATTGCATTTGTATAATTTTTTATTGTAATAATATGCTTAAAATAATTATATATGTATTCTAATTCAACCGTTACTAAATGTTAAAAGAAGTTATTAATTTTTACGCTTTTCAAAATTAAAGATTCGAACGTATTCAGTCACCTTAAAAAAACAAATTTAATTGCACAACTCAGAATAACAGATTAATAAATTTATGGAACGAAATAAGGAATGGATTAATTAACTTAATTAATTTGATTGTCTTCTAAGCTAGAATTTTTTTTTTTCAATTATGGAATTCCATTTTCTTAGATCTTGGTAAAAAGAAGAGGAAATAGCGTGGCTCAGTTATAGAACATTGATAATTATCAGCTTACCTTTAAACATTTTAAATAATTTAAAATTTTGAAAATCAGTTTATGTTTACTGTTATATTTTATTGTTATTGTAACATATAATTTTGAAGTGGATTTATTGATATTTTATGTATCACAGTAGAGAAATTTAAAAAAAAAACCGTTAATAATTCCATTGAAAAAAAAAAAGGCAAATTTTTCAAAAATCTTAGTTCAGGCCCTGTAGAGAAATGTTAACTATATGTAGGCACACAAAATGGTATTATTATGAGAGCACTTTTCATAAAAAGAAAATGTTTTGAAAAATGTATCATTCTTTGCCAAAAAATTGCATTTATAGATAATTTTTTTCTTATAATATTCTTAAAACAATTTTATATGAATATTCTAATTCAATTGACATTAAATATCAAATAATCATTTATTAATTTTCAAAATCAAGATTCCAAACGTATAGTTCAGCTACCTTAATTTTTACTTTATTTTATGTAAATACTTCTCTATGTTGTTATTTCTATATTCTGAAAGTTATTGACACATTGAAGTGGAATTGGTTCCAATCATTCTCTTCAATTCGTTGGTATTCGTTCGTTTAATTTAATGGTCTGCCCGATATGATGTCGTCTTCTACAAACTCATTTCCGGCAAATAATGTTTTTGAAACGATCTCTGGGCCTTTTTTGGTGTGTTTTTCTCCAAATGCAGTACAAAAATATTTTTTTTTTGGCACAACTTCTATAGTGTTAATCCTAAGTTTAAATTCATTAAGTTAACGCGCGCACTTGTTACAATAAGTAAAGTAAATCATATACTAATATAACGGATAATTAATTCTTAGAATTTTGTCCCATATAAGCGTAAGCAATCCTCGTAAATACTGCACGTTATAAAAACGACAAACTTCTTTGGCTACCGCATGTGACTTCTCAATTTTTTATTACCTCACAATCTTTTGATGTTCTTTTTCTAGAATTACAAAATGATTATTCGTTGTTTCATGCAGAAAGTTTAAAAAAATGTTGAGTAACATTTTTTTTTTCATCATTGAATGTTTGAGACAAAATTAAATAACATTTGCAAAAAAAAAATCCTTTTCTTATATAATCAAAAAAAGAGGATTGATTTTCTGAAAACGCATTCCAACTTCTGGTATAACTGTGAATCTTGTTTTTAACTTTGAACACGATGACTTTATAGACTGAAAATAATTTCCTTTCGTGAATCTTGTTGTCACGATTTAAGCTTGTTAACATAAAATGATGAATTATATAATTATTTTAATCGCTTCAACCTCTGAGGTCTTTTTTTTTTTGTCTCTGGCTAGGAATTTATATTTTAGTAAAAAAAAAATCATTTTTCTTTTTTTTTTTTCAATTCTCCGTAAATCTAGTATGAATTTTGTATTTCTAAATAGGGTCTACACAAACTCTGTAAATACAGAACTTGTAGAAATTAAATCTAGACTATAAATAAACAATTGCACTTGTAATTAATATTAGACAGTTTATATACAGTGGGCCACAAAAGTGTTCGAACACTTGCAATTTCTTATAAAATGTAATGTTTTCGACTACTAAAAAATAATATATTGTGATTGTAATTTTTTTATGATATCTGCTACGTCCTTAATGGAATGACATAATTAATTTTTTTAAAAATAGTATAACTATTTTTTTAAAATATTAATAATCAAAAAGCTACTAAAAAATTACGCCACAAAAGTCTTCGTACACTTAACAAAAATCTCAACATAGCTTTAAATATTGTATTTCTTTCTCAATTTAGTACTTAGTACGATATCTTTTAGTGTCCACAACAACTTTTAAGCTTCTTGGTATAGATTTAATCATTTTTTTGTAATGTCTGCTTTGATTTTCGACCATTCTTCTGTGATTATTGTTTTTACTTCACATATTGTGTTTATTTGTCATGTTTTCTTTTTTTTACATCAAAAAATCTCCCCAAATATGTTCTACTGGGATAAATAAAGCGATTGAGGAGGTGTTTTCATAATTTGGGGACAGTTATAGAGACACCAGTGGCGTACATTGAGAGGAGTGCGCTTTGTGTCACTACCTTGTTAAAAATGAAGTCGTTTCCAATATCCAAACTTTGGGCGAATAATTTAAAATTTCTCTTTAAAATATTTAAATAGAGCTCATGATTCACAATATCAACAAAAAATACCAATTATTTAATTCTGTGGTCGATTTACACCCCCACGCAAGAACACTTCCACCTCCATGTTTTATTTATCCAACTAGATTCTTGGGATTATGTTTCAGAAAATTCAAAATTGACAGAAAATTAATTGGGATTGCAGATAATTCAACATTTTTGGTTCCGATGGGCCTATAATAGCTTGTAAATGAAAAAATAAGAGTTTAATCCCATGAATTTATGTGGAACAAGGACTCCTCCACCTCCATGCTTCAGCATGGAAGTGAAGGTGCTTTGGCGTGGGGGTGCAAATTGACCTCAAAATTAGGTTATTTGGTATTTTTTGATGGTATTGTGAATCATGAGCTCTATTTAAATATTTTAAAGAGAAATTTTAAATTATCCGCCAGAAATTTGGATATTGGAGACGGCTTAATTTTTTAACAGGGTAATGTAGCCAAGCGCATTGCGCTCAATGTACGCCACTGGTGCCTCTATAACTGTCCCCAAATTATGAAAACACCTCGATCATTTTGTTTAGCCCAGTAGAACATATTTGGGGAGATTTTGATGTAAAAAAAAGAAAACATGACAAATAAATACAATATGTGAAGTAAAAACAATAATCACAGAAGAATGGAGGAAAATCGATGCAGAAATTACAAAAAACTGATTAAATCTATACCAAGAAGCTTAAAAGTTGTTGTGGACACTAAAAGATATCGTACTAATTACTAAATTAAGAAAGAAATACAATATTTAAAGCTATGTTGAGATTTTTGTTAAGTGTACAAAGACTTTAGTGGCGTAATTTTTTAGTAGCTTTTTGATTATTAATTTTTTTAAAAAATAGTTATACTATTTTTAAAAAATTAATTGTCATTCCATTAAGAACAAGTTGCAGATATCATAAAAAAATTACAATTACAATATATTAATTTTTAGTAGTCGAAAACATTAAATTTTATAAGAAATTGCAAGTGTACGAACCCTTTTGTGGCCCACTGTATACGGACGCTTTTTATTTTTATAATCACTCAAATGAACAAATAGATCTCCAGGTGAATCGTAATATCTCGAAAATATACAAAAATTAAATACATATTAAATTTAACCAGCGTCTATTACGCATTAAAATACTTTTTCTTCGACTGAAAAAACATATTTAGAATAATTACAAATGATGCCATATTAAGCAACATAACTTTAACAACAGACGATTATACATCGGCAAAAAAATTTAGTAATCAGAAAAATTAGAGTTACATGAATTACAAAGCAGACGATGATAATACGGAAGAGAATTTTCAACTGTATAATAATAAGTCAATTAAAAATTAGTTAAAAATAAAGAGAAGAAATCTAAATAAAACTATGTTTTATAATACGAAACAACATCCTTGAATTATAATTATTTATTTAAAAAAATTTTAAAGTTTAATTACCTCAAATAAGAATCCTTTTCATTTTGCTGTTATCTTACAAATGATTAACTTATAGAATGCGTCTTTTGAGATGGCGAGCAATTGGTCAGTCTGTCGTGACCCAGAGGTCGCGGAGGTGAGAGGGTTCGAGGAAGAATCTGACATTCTCTTAGAATAACTAATTTTACTCAACCTTTAGCACTATATGAATTTACTTTTTTTAATAACTAAACCTGAGGAGCAATAATAAATCTCAACCCGAATTTAAGTAATCAAATTATGAAAGGCACTTTTTTCTTAAACCTCTTGCATGATCCAGCTTTCAACAAGCTAACTCGTTCACCTGTAAGGTGGATGCCTTCTACTATTAGTGTGGATACTTCTACTATTAATCTTTCGATGTACGACCAGCAGTCGCCAATATTAGAATTTAAGCTTGCGTTCAACTCTTAACCATTTCCTCGTCTACTCAAGGACTGGCACTTAAATAGAAGTTTTCATTTGCACAAATCATGTAACCTCTACAGAAAGCGGTTTTTAAACTAAAATTACAGTTAAAAAGAGTATTTTCCAGACAGGATTAGAATAAGTCCGAATAGAATCCGTTACAATACTGTTTTCTCTGTCTTGAAATAAGGTCGTTTTTTGTGATTTCATTTATTTTCTAGTCCCTGGGAATCGTTAAGCTTTATACAAAATTTCATACAGTAGCATTGCAGTAGTTTTTGAGTTTTATTAAAAATGAAAACCCACAATGATGTTTGCTTACTCTTTCTCACTCATTGACTGTCTGTCAGTGACTGACCGCTTCTACAGACTAGAAATTCACACATTGCCATTAAAATAGCTTATGTGTGGTATCAAACCACATCTTCCTTGTTTCGTTTGTCTACGCACAAAAAATTATGATGGAATATTTTTTTAATGCGCCTCGTTTATCTGAATTTTGTCGTTTGACAGCAGCCCAAAATTATGAGATGCTTTGGTCCAATTAAATTACTATTTGAGAAAGATCGTAGACAGATAGAAATAACAAGAAATTGATAAGTAACTTACTATGTAAACTTAATATTAAACTTTCTAACAGTTTAACTAAATACTGTAGTAAAAGTACTTTACTTTTTAATGTTGTCAGTAATAATTAAATCTATATTTACAGGTGGGAAAGCAGGTTCTACTGGTCCCTCAACTACGATCCTGAATTTGTCACATCAGATACATTGCAAAATGAGTCACAGAGGGAAGAAAAGGTAATAGTTCTAAGCTGCACCGAATCCAAAGAATTGCAAGATATGATCTCGACCAAATACAAGATTGTTCACGCATCTGGAGCTGGTTACAAATCGCTGCTTGTATCTTGCAAAAAGGTGGACTTGTATGTGCTATCTCAAGGCACTACACATTTCTGGGATACTTGTGGACCACACGCATTGCTGTTAACACAGGGCGGAGGTATAGTGAAATTTAATGAAGTACTTAATGCCACAGATGTAAAAAACTATAAAGATCTGTTGGACAAACAAATAAAGTACTCTTTGAAAGGTGAAAATGTACCCACAGGCTCATTCCGTAATGCTGATGGATTTATAGCGTACAGAGACGCTGAAGATGTGATAGAACTGATTGAACTTCTTCATGAGAGAGGATATAAGTCAAGAAAGTGAAATTGAGTTAAATACGTATTATTATTATTTTGAATAAACTCGTTGATATATATTTTCTTTTAAATGTTGAAGTGTTTCTTTTGTAAGACTGTCAACTTATAAAATTATTCATTCGCACTCCTTTACTTCAACAAGAGGTGTTATTTCACATATTTCACAATCAAAACTTTAAAATTTTTCTTTATTTTCATTACAGGAAAAATACATATTTTTCTGAAACAAAAAAAGAAAAGAAATATCGTCACAATATCGGCTGTTTAACAAGTATATGTATTTAAATATAGGCTAAAGAAAATATAACATCAATGATTAGAAATTCCAATCAAAACATTTTTAAAGCACACTGTATAAGAATATATGTATATATATTTCATCTTTAACATTAAAAATGTTAACTTTCCCTTAGACCAGCATACTTCACGTGTTTTATTTTACCCGTTGTAATTTTTTTTAAATGAAAATTCTGATCTTTTGCTCTGCAATACTCTGAATGATCTCAGAGTTTAAAAAAAAAATTACGCTGCTGGGTTTTAAAATTGCAACACCAGGTAGGAAGCAAATAATTTTGTTTTACTTTTTGTATGTGCACAGCGTAGTAGAAAGAAAACATGATTACATTTGTAGGCAATTTGGGGGTATACGGGCCTTAAATCAGCACACACAGCTGCTGCCTCAGACAGTTAAAACTGCTTCAAACCAGTTAGAGCTGGATCGATATGAAATGAATTTGGGTGACAGATACGCAGGACCGATCCTAGGGTATCGGCCGCCCGCGTGCTATGTGCCGTCCCTCTAGAGAATTTTTCATATTTTGACTAATACTGAACTTTGAGGTTATAAACTCATCTACCTGTATAAGAGTAAAAGGTAAAACATTAATAAAAATATAAATATACACAAAAAAACTTCTTTCCTCTTTTTTTGTTTTTCTAAATTGTATATATAGCTATTATTAAATTGAAAACTATTTGAATTGAAAACCATATTGAATTTAAATACTCCTATGCCTTAGGTAATATTAACCATATTATATATTTTTGAAAAATAACTTACACAAAAATCATTTTTGAGACACTTGTTAAGTATCGATTCACAATGAGCCACCTCAGATAAGCAAAGAAGAAAAAATTCCTTTTTTTTTTGCTGTATTGCCGGCTCTGCCACGAATTTTGCTACTAAATGAAGGATGTAGAGTAGGCATTAATGGATTATGGACCAACACACTGTGCACTAACATTCTACTTTTCTTAAGGTTGTCTTCGGTTATTGTTAAAGAATAGGTCCCAAATTTGGAACATTTTTTCAGATGTAAAAGAAATGAACATTTTATATGATATTCTGGCTTCACTATCCTTTAGAGAGCAGCATTTTTACCACACTTCCCATTTTTAACCGAGTTGAATCATTTTTTCTGGTGTAAAATGTCTTTCGCGTTTTTTCTCCTATACCGTAATGTTAAATGGGCTATGCCTTCACGTATTAAAACGAAAAAGAAAGTATTCATGGAATATTTTGAAGTTTTTAAAAACACTATATTGTTAACAGAGGTACAAGTTATAATATTGCTAATTTCCATGGAAATTGAGGCATTTTTCTGTCTGAAAATGTGCTTCGCGTTTAATTCAAGCTCTCGTACTTTTATCGAAGACAGCCTTAAACTGTGCTATGTTATCGTAAAATCGGAACTTGTTTTGATTTTTCAAGAACTATTTAAAATTCAGCATATTTATTCGACTTATTATAAGTTTTATTCTGAGAAATTCGTAAAATTTTTTGTTTGATTGATAGAATTATATGCTGCCATCCGCGTGCGATGCACGCGCTACACACCTACTAGGATCAGCCATGCGAGATATGGGCAAGTCCATTTCATGCTGCTTCACGTTTATATGCAACACTTCATAAATCACAGTGATTGAAAAGTGGACGCGGCAGGGACGTCTTGAGGCACGGGCCAACTGGGTCCTGGTCCAGTATCCTCGTCTCTATCTTGACAAAATCTTAATCCGAATAATTTTGATCGTCAATTTTCCGAACATATTCCCCAAAAAACAGGGAATTCCGAACTACACGCCAATTGGCAACAGTGGTATTACTGCATCATGTCACAACCATCGTCTGTGTCTAGGCATAAGCTTACCACCATATTCCATCATTACTCATTTAATCGAAAGATGACAGTTGGTCGAGTCGATTTGTACCTGGGTCTGTAAAATTGTGCCTCGCTCATTTATTTGTTACACGTTACAGTTTGTAACGGGTATTTGACAAAGCATGCAATACGCTCTCTGTTCCCTTATAAGGTTCGTAAATGAAGCTTACTTTTATTTTGAGCCCAGGGCCTCAAGAGGTCTTACGACGTCACTGGGTGGTTGTCCTGGCTCTCACAGCAACCTATGACTAGATGTTATCAGTGGGCATAAGATCTGCAAAAAGTGTTGGCCAGGGAAACAGTTGAAAACCTTCTGTTGTGACGGATCTTTACGCGACCTTCACACTAATTCTCTTGGGCAATCTTTGGGATAGCATTGGCGTTAATTCACAGCTATCCCTCTCAAGAAGAAACCTTGATATGGAGATAAGTTCGACTATATAAAGTCAGGGTTTTGTAATTGTAAGAGAGAAGGAGCGAAGAATCTGTTGCAGCGTTACGAAGGTGAGATTTAATTGATTTACTCAACTTGAGTTAAGAACGAAGTTTGCCACTGTACTAAATTAGTGGATTGGGAATTTGTAGTCTAAGATAGATTAGGTTAATTTAAACTGATTACTTGCGCTTGTTCACTTAGGGTTTATTGCTTTCTTTATATCACTCCTAAGGCATCCTCTTGTGATTGATTAGTGTGCTTCAATAATAATAAATAATAATTATTATGGAAGTTTCTGGTCGTACTTTGTTTCCTCCCACACCCTTAGGTAGGCAGGACGGTGAGGGAGTGACTTCAGGTGAAAGTCGCTCACACTGTGTCAAGGTATGTCGGGACACGATGGGTCTTGCGTTATCTTGTATTTCAATGACGTCTCCAAGGCCTAAAGATATCTCAGAAATGTATAGCGCTGGCTACTCAAATTACCATAAAATTAAGTCAATTCGTGTACCCAATGGCTGCCTATATCGTCACATTAGGTGGTGGGCATTCTCAAAACACACACACACCAATTTTAATGACTATAGCACACACAAATATATAAAGTTTCTTAGTCATAATCAATTTAAGAAAGATCTCATGTGAAAATGCTATAAATATCCTTTAAATCAATATATTTTAGACGTTACTTCCTTCCTATTTACCGTTATAAATAACATATATCAAGTAGTTTAATTTGTGAATTACTTTAAATTAAATTTTAAGACAAAACAATCATACAGTAAGTTTTAATTTCATAAACAGTTTTAACCAGTTCACTGCGATTGACGAGTATACTCGTCATGAAGAAGTTGCAGGATTTTGTGTCATGACGAGTATATTCATCATGCTGAAAAAGTAGTGACCATTGGCTATTTAAATTGTAATTTATGAGGAAAAACAAAACGTATTCTCAAATTTTAAGATGTTTAGAATATTTTGAGACCAGTCTGGAGTAAAACAGATAAATAAAAAGTATGAAAAATTTAAGATGAACTCATGCGTCCCTGTAATGCACCGGCTGAAACAGCTTAGAAGTTCACATAGCGAATTTATTTATGCTTGCTGATGACGCTTTTTAGATGTGAGTCTAAAAGGAACAAAGGCAAAAGTCGGACAGTTGATTTATAATAGGGTTCCTTCAGGTATGGTAAGCCATGGGACAAATGCTGACGCCGACCAGGGGTGGAACCCTCTGATAGCTACTGGCCCAAAGTTACCTAGCTATTGAGTGGTGTAAATGCCAATTGCTTGATGTTAGAACCATGTGCTGACATTAGTCATGGCCCAATGCCGTGCTGCCTACAGAACAGTTATTTTATTGGGGTGGGAAAGGCAAGGAGGCTTTCTGGTAAGAGGACTGTGTGATCAACCCTCTCCAGAACTTCCTTAGTGTCAAGACTAGAAAATACTTCGTCAGTAAAGAAGGAAGTAAATCAGTGTGTTTTGGTCTCTCAGTCCGGGAATTTCGCGACGGTCATTAAAATTCTTGAATCTCCATAAACTTAAAATCAGAAGGACCGTTGGTCTCAGGAATCCGCAACCACAAGCTAAACTACTTTATAGACCTGTACTATAAGTGCTTTGGGATTTCACATAGTATAAGAAAAGGTTAAATTTTGGACACAACAGAAACTTAATAATCAGGTACTTAAAAAGAATCGCTGCACTGTAGAATCACAATATGCCCTTTTTTTCTAAAATCTGGAAATTACTTAAGTTTTTCAAGGATGCATAATGTGAATAAGATCAGATTTACAAGTGAAAACTATTCTCCATTTCGAAAAGGTCACAGCAGTGGTCTTCAAACTGAGTTCCACGGAACCTTGGAGTTCTACGATTTAAAAAACGGAAAAGAAAATTAGCAGATTCACATTCTCTATTAAGTTTGTACAAACATTAAATATCTAAATCCTTGCTACCCTACGCAAGTCACATGTATCAGGGGAAAACTTTAAAAAAATATGCAGCTCCGGGCAGCCTCTTTTTTACGTTACTTATTGAAACTTTTAATTCCTTGCATATGCGAGCCGTTTCAGGGGGTACACTATGGCAGAAATTAACCCCAACAAAAGTGATAAAAGAATCATTTGTGTTTCATGGCATTTTTTAGAGGGAATGGAGTAGGATTCAGAAAAGTAGATTTTTTTACACAATAAATAAAATAGTGGGGAGCTTGTGGCAATTTGATTTTGGAACTATTTACTTAGTTCCAGCATTTATGCAGAAAAGACAGAAATTGGAGAATCTTCATTTCGTGTTAAAACAGCAAAGGGGTGAACGATATCTTCAGTTTCAAATCATTTGTAGTCTCTTTAGAATTAATGCGAACGAGTAAGATAAAGTATAACAAAAAAAAAAAAAATAAATAAATAAATAATAATAAAGTTTACTATTAGTTTCTTTTTACCTTTGTGTGATATGCGTAAATATCCATCATTACCCCTTGTTTCTTTGAGTATTTTTACATGTTGATTATATAAAATGATTAAGTGTGTGTGTGTTTTCTTATTTCGAGTGCACCATAATCTTCCAGAAACATTTTCGATTAGCATTTTTATTTGCCTCATATTGAAAAAAAAATAAAAAAAATTCAGTCGTTTATAAAAAACCAGTAGAAGTCCATTTAGAATAAGAAATATTAAAGAGCTTTAAAGGACATCCAATGATTATTTACTATACTTAAAAGAATTCTAATAACTATGCTTGAAATTGAAACAAAATGTGGCAATAATATTTCATAATTTTTCTTTGTGCTTAGAAATAAATGAAGAAATCTATAATTGTGAAATATTCAGTTTATATTGCTTCAAACTATTTATGAAGTTAAAAAAAATATGTTAATGTCACATGTTATAGACTAATGGCAGCAGGATTCATAATATGGAGCACCAATCAAGTATCATCTAAACTGGTGTATTGCTCAGCTAGTAAATTATAAAAAAATAATTTATTCTAAAAATGCAACACTTTTATTACAACACTAAAAAGAATAAATAAGATTTTTAATATTTAAAAAAAAACTTATCAAAACAAAATCCTAGAAAACTTTAAATATTAAAAACAATACAATAAAATTAAGTCACAATGAAAATTATAATAAAATTTCTAAAAATTAATTAAATATTAATGCAGAGTATAAATGCAACTAAAAATTTTCTCTATCAGTACTTCATGGTTTTTCTTTCAATAATTTTTTTTTTATTTTAAAAAGTTTCATTTTCAACGCACTAATAAAAGCAAGCATGAAGTGTTTAGTATTTATTAATTTTTCCCACCTTTAACTCTTTCTTAGATATTTATATATTTTCAACAATTATTCTGGAACTCTATAATAAATTTTTCTTCAAAACTTTCGATCAATTATATCTTTAAAAAGTCGAATTAGATATATGCCACTTTTAGATAGACCACATTTTATCAAGCTTTTTATTACAAATTCCACTACCAACTGGTCGTCCATCTAGTATAGTGGTTAGCGAAGCTGCCTGCTGTGCTGTAGGGCCTGGGTTCGAATACCAGAGAAGACATGAACATTTGTAAATGTATAGTGCCTTTGCGGCATGGGGGTACTCTTAAATACCCATCGAGCCGCAAGTCTTCTAGTGAGGTTGGTGGAAGGGGAAGAGAGGTGGGAGGCCCCTGACCCCTTCAGGGTGTTCCTTTAAATTGGGGAGGAACCGCCTAAAATGTACCATCACCTGAAGGGTGCTCAAGGCTATGGTCAACGACAGGCGCACATTTAGTCCAACCTGTCTCAGGCTCTGGTAATGTTCCTTCTTTCTCTTCGGGAAGGAAACAACATCACTACCAGATGGTTATTTTTATATATGGAATCAAACTTAAATAATTAAATTCTGAAAATATTGCTCTGTCATCAGGATCACAAATTATAAAATTTCAGATCACAAAGTTAATATAAAATCCTAACTAGACAAGCATGAAAGTTTGTAAAACTACCTGTACATGAAGTTTCCTTATAAAATTTACTAAAAGCTTTAGCAATTATTATACCTAGTTTATTAATTTAAATATGATCAATAGTAGCAAGAACCATGCTGGATCAAATACTAACAGCAAAAACCACACCAAGACATATTTATTGCATTAAAATATTTTTACAAAGTAACACAAGCATCTTTACAACACATTACCTAAAGGTACAGCATCTATCATACGAATGTACAACACTGGCTTTTACAAGAGCACAGTTAAATATATAGATTTGGAAGCAATATTCCAAGAACAATGAATAGTATAAAACAATTGTGCTTTTGAACAGTATAACAAGACACAAAAGTTAACAGAAGTGAACAAGCAACTACTAATTTTTTGAAATATATAAAATTGCATAATGTAATATCACTGTATAGTTTAAGTTGATTAAATATTTCTCAAAGTTAAATTTCAACATTTACTTCTAAGTTGCTAAGATCCTATGAACATTTATCAACACATAATAAAAAATCATGTGCAAAATGTAAAAAGAGACACTAACTTTACATCTACCACACATAAAACAATCTCTTTGAAAAAATATTGTATAATATAAAATTGCTATAAATATGTATATACTATACATAAGAATGAGCTAGAATTCCTATTGGCATCATTCTATGAAAAAAATCACTTGATCGTCAAGATCGACTTTCGTTAAATCCACCAATTCTTAAATTTCATTCAATGAATCTTTTCACTTCCTTCAAGTTAGTTCTATAAATTAAGTTCAATTAAAGAGCACATTTGAAACATTTTTCAATAGCTTTTTATTTTTCAGGCAAACAGTAAAATATAAATAATACCTTTTAAATTTAATTATATAAAATTTGAGCAGAAACTATGTGCTCTATAATTATAAATAGCAGAAATCACAAAATTTGCCTAACAGTTTCAGCTACTATAAACTCAGTTTTAATTTCACAGATAAAAGCAATCGACACAGAAAGAAAAAAAATGACTTAAAAAAGCTTAATATTTACAGCTAATATCACATGAGAGCAATAAAAAAAAAAAAAAAAAAAAAAATGGACATTATTATAAGACTGAATTTTAAAAAAAAACTTACTAAAACTGCAAAATAATTAGCTGCATTACATGTATAAACTTCTTAAGGAATGGCAAATTCAGCAAAAAATAATACAACACACATTGCACTCATTTTGTTTTCATCACATTAGCAAAATATATATGAGCAAGAATAACACATTTATAATCACAGGAAAGAATTTGCAATTTTATTTTGCTACAAAATTAGCACTAAAAACTCTTTGGAATATAAAATACGTTTTATAAAAATTTATTTTTACAAAAATTCTTTATAATTTTTAAAGATTAACATTTTAAAATAAATTTCTACATCTGATAATAATTTTTGAAAACTTCTTAGAATAAACTAAAACTATAAGAAACAATAAATCAGTAAAATAAAAAATTGCCAATAGAATAAATACATTTCAAAGCAAAGAGAGGATGAAAGTGAGCTTTAGAGAATTAATATTAAATCCTATAATTTTGAACAGAATAAGATAAATTGCATTTCTAAAAAAGATTAAATTTTTTTTTTGAAAATTGACACAATAAAGATTGCAATTAGAGTACTAATATCTATAATTTATCTTTAAAGAGTTCAAACACAAATAAAAATAAATATTTTATGTTAAATTCCCTTTTACATAAAATAATGAAAAAATTTCATGTATATTTGATCACTTCATAATGTTTTTCGAGATTTGAAGTTGAAACAAACTGATTGGAATTCATTAAGATACTTTTTTTAAAAAAATTATTAATATTATACATTTTTAAAAACATTTAACAAGTCTACACATATATGTGGTTTAATTAATTCTCCTCTCAACAGTTAACTTAATATATTTTATGATAATTGTAAATGTATACATCACATTGAATAAATATTAACAAAAATAGAAAAAACCTACAGTTAAAGGCAATGTAAGTATTGAACCTGTTTTAAGATTATACATATTACAAGGTATAATTTATTAAAACAATGGGAAAAACAAGAAATTATATCTATTTCTCAAGAATAGAAGCGTAGAAAGTTTTTAAATATTTTTTTTCATAAAATTTCATTCCATAAAGAGTTTTCATGATAACCTCTTTATGAATCTAAATTCAAAAATATATTTCAGATTATGAATTGATTTCAATAAAATAAAATTGTTCTCATACTCTATGATAATAATTATTCTACATATATAAATGCATCAGTATCTAAGATTTATAAAAGTAAATTCATGTACAAATTATTCAATTGTCACATTTTTTTAATGTTCATACTAACTTTTTACATAACTATAAAATCCTTTTTATTAAGAAATTTCATATAAATGAAAACATGTTAAAAGAAAAACTGTATCAAATAAGTTTCGTTTAGATTTTTTAAATTCTGTAAATATTTTCATAAATAACAATTAATAAATATCATAACTGGATGGATATAACATACAAAATTATTACTAGATTTACTTCCATTTGTTGAATAAACTCAAATGAAAATAAAAGTAACATTTGCACTGATAACAGAAAAATAAAAGATACAACAGAGTGACGGTTAATCGAAATTGTTTCAATAGGAACTGATAAATAAATTGTTATCTGTCAACAAAAAAAAAAAAGGATACAACATATACGCAATCCACACATAGGTTTTAAATGGCAAAATGACTCAACATAACTGACAAAGTCAAACATTTAAATTTGTTTTACACAATACTGATAAAATACTAGAAAAATTCAACATGGGGTGATAAAGATGAACCATAACACATACTGGAATTTTTCATACATTTTGACAATTAATATGAATATGATTTTATACCAAATTTCAAGATAAAATAGGAGCAACTACATAATTGCCCGTTCAAGTGAGCCTAGGTTCATGTACTACATAATTGCAGCTGACATTTTGATAAGCCAAATCTTCCCTCAGGAAGAATGGTAAACCCTACGTATCATGAACACTACCATGGAATGGCACCATGTGAAGTTAGTCCCCAATTATCTGACAGCTTACACATCTTAAGCATCTCACTCCATTGCTTTTGCTATGAAATCGACAAGACGTTTAGCATACTGCTCTGGATGAACTGTTGAGATCTCTGCATTTGTTCCATGCTTGACAACCTTGGCAGCTTGGGCTGTTCGTTTTTTCATACCGTAATGAGTAAGTACATCAACTAAAGCAAGGAAGTAAATTTCTTTCTTGGGAGCATCTGAAATAAAATAGATTTCATATGTAGGACTACTGAAAAACTTTTCTTAAATGCTAAATATCATTAATTTCTTTATTAAAAAGCTAGCTTTGTCAAAAGAATACTGTAAAATTCGGAACATAATACCGACTTTTAACACAAAAAATTAAATTTAAATTTACGAGTGCATGTTATACGCCGTGTATAAAAATAAGACTGCATATATCAAGCTACATTATATTTAAAAGAAATGACATGTCTTATGATCTTACAGGGTTGTATTTCAGAAATATACAATTTTTTCTGAAGTTTAGAATAACACTTCAAAGAAATGACTTTAAAACATAAGAGCAGTACACATGTACATTTTAGTTTTCCTTCGTAAAAAAGAGTGTGTGGCGAACATACCTAAAAATTAAAAATTGCAGCTGGAAAGTATAGATCCACATCATACACTGGATATTTTATGGTACATTATTTTTACTTTAAATATAAGCTTTTATTTAAAATATTGCATGATATATTTTACTATGAATCATCTATTTATAACATAAATATGAAACAAAGTATACAATATGAAACACATGAAATTTACCAAAAATGTTTTCTAAGAATTTTAAAACTTTCATGGTGCCTATGGAGAATCATTGATTTTTTCACAAACCACTACTTCATATTTATATAAATAGTCAATGAAGTTCATATGGACACAATACTATGATAATGTATGTAAAAGTAAACAAAAATCATTTCTGTCTCATATTGATCAATTTTTTTTAGTAATACATTCATATTTTTAATTAGACTATATAGTTATGATTAGAGAAATCTTTTAAAATACATTTTCCCTATTCCCCTTTTATTTTCTTCTAAAAGTATTTATAAAATGAGTTGAATAAAAATAGACAGTTATAAATAACTGAGCCACCCAACAAACAAAAGAACAAAAATATAATCCTTACACGAGTTTGAGAGAACTACAAACAAAGCTGACAGGAATTTGAGATATAATAAAATGAAGGGTCTGAAAAATATTACAAGCAAAATCCAACAGAGAAAATTATGCACTGTATATATCTTTTTAAATATATATACAGTGAAATATGTTTGATGAGAAAATGCTTAAGACAAAATATTGGTTAATAAAATAATACAATGGCCCCAACAAACTACTATGTATTTTCATGCATTTTTTCTCTTAAGATGAAACAAAAATTGCTTAACACAAAAAGATTTCCCTTTTGGGAATGAACAAAATACCCAAAACCCTGCTGCGCAGGCAAGATTTAAGGGAAAGTTTGAGAAAGTTTCAGTATTAATGGACTGTCCTACTGTATCCTCAAAAGAATTTGTTGCAGCAGATGATAATGTGTGTATAGCCCCAATTATGGCAGACAAAGACATTTTGGAGTTTGTTCAAAGCTCAAAAATTATCATTGATGCAGATTCCAACGATGATAAAGCAGCTAAAATAAATAAAGCAGCTTATGTACCCACGTCCTCCAAAATGAGGAAAATCATGAAAAATATGAGCAGTTATTTAAATGCACATTCCAATGGTGAAATGAATAACAAAATGGACAGCATCGAACAATTTGATGCTAAAAAAGACAATGCAAAGAAAAATATCAGATTATTTTCAAGGAACTCAATAAAAGCTTTATTTTTTTTTAAAAAAACTTGAAAATTTTGTATTAAATTTCATTGAACACTTGTGAATGTTTTAGTTTCATTGATTTGTATGAAATACATGTATATACAAATACCTATGTAAATCAAATGTACTCTTGTTGAATATGCTTTTGTTTTGTTATATCCTTTAACACAAAAAAATATTTCAGTCCCTTCAGTTTTGTGTTAACCTATTTTCATTGTATGTAAAAAAAAATTACATTCCTCAAGCTAAAAAATTAATGCAAATTTTAATTTAAATCAGACCTCCCCCCCTCCCCTCACACTTTTATTTATAAGGATGTATAAATATTTACATTTCAATAATAGACTTCTGAAACAGAAGTTTTGGTAAAAAATGCATGGTATACAGCTTTCAAAAAGAATTCAAATTCTTTGAGCTCAAATTTTTTATTAAATAAGAATAAGTGGTATTTATATAACAAATATTTAATAAAAATTTAAAAAAAAATCAATGTAATAACTTATATTTTTCTTTTATTGGTTGGGTGGTGTGTGAGGTTGTTATTTATAAAAACAGTCATGTTATCTGTGTCTAGTACACTTTATACACTGTAAAATTTGGTGTATAACACTAAATTCATTGGTCAAAATTTGGTGTATTCTTTCAACCTGCAATTTTAAATTTTTAGGTACATTCGCTGTATAACATGCCCCACCTTTTTTTTTACAAAGAAACCTGCAATGTAAGTATGCAATGATATTATGTTTTGAAGTTATTTATTTGAAGTATTACTCCAAGCTTTAGAAAAAAATATAGTATACTTCTAGAACTACAACTCTTTAAGTTCATAAGCAATGTCACTTCTTTTAAACAAACAGTATTTCGATATAATGTAAAAGTCTAATTTTTTTGTATGCTTATCTTTTTTTT
>BMAV01007201.1:51868-76398 GCA_019973955.1 Trichonephila inaurata madagascariensis
ATTGGTTGGGTGGTGTGTGAGGTTGTTATTTATAAAAACAGTCATGTTATCTGTGTCTAGTACACTTTATACACTGTAAAATTTGGTGTATAACACTAAATTCATTGGTCAAAATTTGGTGTATTCTTTCAACCTGCAATTTTAAATTTTTAGGTACATTCGCTGTATAACATGCCCCACCTTTTTTTTTACAAAGAAACCTGCAATGTAAGTATGCAATGATATTATGTTTTGAAGTTATTTATTTGAAGTATTACTCCAAGCTTTAGAAAAAAATATAGTATACTTCTAGAACTACAACTCTTTAAGTTCATAAGCAATGTCACTTCTTTTAAACAAACAGTATTTCGATATAATGTAAAAGTCTAATTTTTTTGTATGCTTATCTTTTTTTTATATTTATTTTTAAAGTTCTCATTTTTATATCAGACATATGACGTACACCCGTAAATTTCGATCTTATTTTTTGTGTAAAAAGTGTGCATTATGTACCGGATTTTACGGTACTCTCAAATTATTTACACATCATATACATATACCATTTATTGAAGATTAAACTGGCTGAACTAAAATGTACTGTTTACAGATATTAGCTTCTTAAAGTTATACTATAATATTGTCTTTTTTAAATCTAAAGAACATGTGGTACAGCAGGGGGCATATAGTGCTAGCACTACCTAGCTTGTCTTTCATTGGATGATATGTATACAAATTTTCCACAGATAGTGATAAATATATGATTCAAGTATAAATGCAAGTCTATTCACTGTAAAAGTAAATATAAAAGTAAAAATTTATACTTTTTTTTTTTACTTTATTGCTTCAGTTCGTCATTAATATTTTTTAAAACACTTTTAACTCAACTTAATGTAACTGGATATAAAATTTAAAGATAGTAAAAGGGATTATAAATTCAGCCACTATTACTCCAAAGCTACATGATCAAACATCTAGATTCAGATAGATCTAGAATTTTCTTTTATTTTATGATATTATTGAAAGCATCTTGTACCTTTCACCCTTTGTCTCCATATCATACCAATAAGCTCATACAAAATTCACATTTACATAGAACTTTTCAGATTTGTTCAGTTACTACAACAGTGAGCAAATTTTGATATAATAAAAACAGTATTTTCTGATTCTGTAGCAGAATGCATTATAGACCGGCTGTTTTTGATGAGAGTTGATGCATTTTTGTATGACATTTCAACTTTAAAACATCAGGATGATGAATTAAAAATAAAACTCTTTTAGATTCCAACCATTTTTACTCATTATTAGGTGATAAAAACACAATACTAGAATTAGTATCTTACTTTTCTCTTCACAGAACATAGATTCGACACATTACTGAAACTTACTTTCGGAGCTTGCTGTAGCATAAATATCACGAGCAGGATTAAGTCCATCCCCATTAAAAGAAATTTCTTCCCTCATAGCTTGAGGGGAGTCGGGAGGTGTAGGCACAGTTCCTCCAATTCCACTACCAGCAGAATCTTCGTCTTCATCAGAACCAATTTCGCCTCCACTTCCTTCTAAGTCAGAAGTTTCAACCTTTTCCTTTTCTTGAGCATCAAGCTCGCTGCGTTCACAGTCATGAATACCCAAGCAAACAGAATAATCCATCAAATTCATAGATGACAGAAACTGAAAATTAAAATGAATGTTAAATTAAAAAGGTCTGGGAAACTTTAAGCAATATATTAAAGTTTTGTTTTTTAATATTTTATCATTAAATTCACACTGATGATAATGCAAATAATTTGTCAAAAAGTTTTTGTAAGTTAAAATAATTTTAAATTACATCAGAAAAATGACGGGGGGGGGGTGAATGGATATTTGAGTATTATTATAACAATTTCATGATCATGTTGGAGGAAATCAGTCAAGTTAAGGAATGAGCAAAATTCTAGTAATCTGACATCAGTGATTTATATACAGGATTTCCAACTGTGTTTCAATAAACAGATTTCCTCCAGATTTGGTTTCCCTACATCCATATCTTATTTTTTGCCTATTTCATCTTAATGCAAATTCCTAAAACTGAAGTTATCATATTTGCCAATAACATAAGAAAATGTGATAAAATTGCACTAAGAGTAAAACTTTTTACTTCAGAAGTGTACATGTTTAAATTCATAAGCCATGAAATTACATTTAGAGAAAAAGAAAATGGAATGCTAAAACTTCATTAACATATTTGAAATGACGGTTTAAAAGCAGTCAATAGCCTTTTCCAATGCGTTACATTTTATGCATGGTAGTTAAACTGTTCTTCAATCTATTTCATTAAAATTTCCGCCCAAAAAAAATCACAAAACCTGCTTAGAATCTTAATTTTTAAAAACCGTTAATCAAAATATAATTAAAACTTTATGGCTTTACAAACATATATTAAATACTTCATTTTATAATTTATCATCTTTACCAAGGAAAAAGTCACCATACTTTAAGAATATGGTAACATTAATACACCATCCTACTTTGAACTAATGTTGAAATTTGGCTAATTTAAGCTGAAGTTAAATTGAAAAAAAAAAAAAAAAAATGTGAAAGTTAAGTAAATATTTAAAAACAAATTTACTGCAGTAACATTTAAATTACTGAAGTCAATAAAAAAATCTTGTAAAACATCCTGAACATTACAATTAAGATAGTTCATTTCGTAATGTATTTCAATACCTACATTGCAAAAAATGTGTATGAGTTTGTGTTTTGATACACATGTTCTAATTTCTCAATTCTGAAATAAAAATATGCTTCTTTTTAACATTAAATTACTTATTTTACACAAAATTTATCAAATAAACTCATTGAAAATAATAACCAGAAACAAAGTGTGCATGTATATAAATAAAAAGACAGAAAAATAGAATGTGAAAAACAATCAATGGAATTAATATATTGGCTCTGGAGCATTCTACATACATTTCCAGCTTTGCAACACACAAATGGAAAGGATTTCTCTGAGTGAAATAAGTGCAGTTGTGCAGCATGGATTAAAATGCTCTCAAAGTATTAATTACATTTAATCATGATTTGCAGATTACCTCAAATTTTTTTTTTTCATGAGTTAAAACTTTTCAGTTTTAAAATTATAATTGAGAAACTATTCCATAAAAAAGAATCTATAAAGTTAAAAACTGCACCGTTATGAATGAGCTATATTACATACTAGCTAAAATATTCTACAAATTTACAACCATTAATCATAATATAAAAATCAGTCATTAAGAATAATTTATGACTTAAATTAATGCTGGAAAAGTCTAAAATGTAAAAATAGACTGCTAAGTTTTATATAGGGGTGGATTTAAAAAAATCTTATTAGTTATTATGAACAGTTAAGTATATGGAATTTTGGTAATTTGATTACTAAAATAAGTTTAATATTAAATGAGAAAATCAAAATTAATTTTTCACCATTGAATTATAGAACATGAAAAGAAATAAAATAGTTGTCATTGAAAAATCGCATAAATTTTTTTATAAGCATTATTAAAGCATCACTTCGATAGAAAATTCAGATACTTTCAAGTTATTGTAAATTTCACAAATCAGAACCATAATTTAATATATATATATATAACTTAAGCTTACCATAGCATCAGCAGTAAGTGTTTCTAAAAGTTTTTCTTTGGTTTCTCCTCCAATGTATATTTTACAACCATCTTTGACAAAATCGTTATCTTTTAAGACAGGAATGTCCTTTTCCTGTTTCAGTTTTTTTAAAAAAAGTAAAATCAATAATTATATAAAATATTTTTCAAGTAAAAGATAATGAAAGAAGTTGAGCGTAAATAAAATTACCCACTTAATATTAAATGAATTTTTATATAATATGAGTATAACTCAAAGAAGGAAAAAGTTACATGCATGTACAAATAAAGCAAGTATTTAAATGATTGATTCATTACTGAAATTACGAAAAGACTTCCAGCTTAATGATTTTGAATAACTAAATTTCATTACCATTAGCAGATATATGTTAAAAACACTCACTTTTTCTTTATCGCTAGCTTCTCGGTCAATAGTGGATCCCTTAAAAAAGAAAATTATTTAAAAATTAATATTGAAGCTATAAATCGACAAAATATCATATTATTTAAATACAACAGTTTTCTGGAGGAATCTTAAATTTACATCTTTGCTAAAACTTTTAACATAAATATTAATTCATTTAATAACCAGTGCTATGTACTGGAAATAAAATTAAGAAAATATACAAGTACTGATTTCATTATCATGTGAATTCAATCATGATAAAAACTTTTTGTAACAAATTTTTGGCAAGTATAGCTTTATGCAAAATATTAATGGAGGATATAGAAAAGGGGTTGGCAACCTATGGCACATGAGCCCCGCAGAACAATTCTCAGTGTTACTCTACAAAGATATGAGATCAAACTACATCTCTGTCTCTCCTCTCTATGCCTCACACATAAAGACTTTCTTACTTTCAATTCTTTACCTTCAAATAATTTTGCTGAATTTTCTTGCATGTAATTTATGTAAAAGAAACATTCTGTTTTTAAATGTGACTCATTCTTAACATTGAATATTCAAATCAAAACAATTGTGTAACACTTGTAAAGTGAAACATCATTCATTGCTGCTTTATGGAAAAATATCTTCAGATTTAACAAAAGCAAAGTTTACCAAATTATGAAAATATCTGGAAGATAACTCTGTCGATAAATCGACAGCGATTTTAAATCACTGTACGTCATTGCTGGGACAATTTAGTAGTTTGAAGAAGATTTAACGAGTTCTGCTTTATGCTTTTGGTTCTACATAAATATGTGAGCAAATTTTTTTACATAAAAAAACTAACAAAGAACTTGTTTAACAACATAGCACTTAGAATCATGAGTCAAATTCAAAGTCACAAATTATGCAAATTGTATTGTGATGTGAAGCAGAATTTTGCAGGGACAAGATTCATATTAGGATTCCAATATTTTAGTTACCTATTTAGGAGGAATACTTACATTTTTTGTTGTATTTTTATGAAATATACAATGCATAATTACAATTTTGTATTAGTACAAATTTTTTTATATTTATGTTGAAAGAATAGTTATATTTTATAATGCTTATTTTTATGTTAATGAACATAATTAAATGTTGCATAATTAATATATAATAAAACTCTTAATCTATATTTTGGTTTTCTACTCCCTAACTCAGCATGCATAGCCGAAGGAAATTGCATTGTTTCAAACATTTTCGACAGTGTGGCACTCTGAGTCATATTCGTATATTGGTTTGGTACACCACAGCTATAAGGTTGCCGATCCCCGATTTGAAATATACTTCTACTTTTGCATAATTTGGAAGGCCTGAATATAGTTTTACATTTACTATTATAGTTATTTTAAATGTGTTTCAGATGACTTAAAAGGAACAAATCAAACCAAGAAAACAGAAAAAACAGGGCGCAATGTACTGAAAGTTTATAGTTCAGATTTAATAAAGGAAAATTCAGCTAAAACAATGAATTAAAAATTTGCTTTTCAAAACATCAAAATCAAATCTTCAATTTCAAGAGAATGTTAAAATGTGATTAAAAAACAAATTTTTTATAAATACACATATCTTTTAAACATGCATTCATATAGTACGAAAATTTATTAGTAATAAAGGGAAGACGGTAAACACAGAATTCATACTGAAAATAATTTTTAGATTGACATCCTTATTTTAGTAACATAATGTTTTTGATAATTTGAGCATGTACATCCAGATATCTCTTAATAATGCTGGTTATGGTATATGCATCTCTTTTCCCTTTTTGATTCCATGCAGATAAAAAATGGATGAATTCATATAAAAAATGTTGAAACAACGATCATTTAGGGATTCTAATCACTTAGAATAAATAGAAACTCATTAATTATTGGGGGACTCTGCAAGGCTTTCATATGTTTTGAACCCTTTCTAAGTTTTTATTCTTCAAGTTTTGGTTTCAATCCACAGATAATAAATTTCTAATTGTGAATGCCTTATCTATGTTTATCTTTGAGAATGCATTTTAAAACCCAACAGAAAATTCATAATAGAACCTCATTAATCCAGACTAATTAGGGCTCTAAGATCTAAGAATTAAATACAATAAGCTATAAAGTGATCCAAGGTACATACATAAACACTTTGTACAGTTAAAAAGAATCTGTATTTAGAAATATATATGGTAAATAATTGTGCAAGATAATTCAAATCAATATACAGTCAAATCTCCATATTATGAACCTCTATATTGCAAATTTTTCTATATAGCAAACTTTTCCTGGAATTAAGAACATTTCACGATTTCCGTAAAATAACCTCCCAACAACGAAGTGCATTTTCTATATAACGAACTTTTTCTCTTAGGATTCATATTTTTCTCTCCCTTTTTTTAAAAATATTTTTGGACATTTCAAATTATTCTTTCTTGTAACTCATTTTATGGTGGTCATAAATCTTGAACAGGTTTTTATAGGTACCTAGCTCACCGAAAGCAATAGAATTCTGGGGTTTTCATTCAAGAAATACAACCTTTTACCCTCAGCGTCCAGTTCACTGGAAACATCCCCCTTTACCCTCAGTGGAGTTGTCTAGTGCCCCCATGTCCTCCGATCATTTGTAGTTTTAATCAATCATACTGGTAACTTCGTTTCTTGTAGCTCGAAAGTGTCAAAATGTAAGTGCTTGAGCATCAAAGAAAAAAACTCATTCTTCACAAAGTGGATCAAGGCGTCAAGAAACTAATAGCAGTTTTTCTTTTGTGCTTTCTTTTCTTTTTGATAGGTAATGTATGTAAAATAAATATATATTAATTTACAAAAAGGTATGAATAATTACTTTTTTTTAAAATATATAGTGTTTATGAATTTAAAATTTGTTTTATGTGGTTATGAAGAAAATTGAAAGATGAACCTCTATATAACGAATTTTCCATGAAAGGAACTTTTTTCGGGATTTAGCGACTTCGTTATATAGAGCTCCAACTGTATTTGTATACATATGTATTAGGAAGGGGACTTGGAGCATGCCAGATTTATATTTATTAATTATGGTGTTTTAAATGACTTTCCAGATTAATGAGGCTTTGAAGTTCTGCACACTTTTTAAATTTTTTTTATTGAACTATAAAATAGATATCCATATTTGAAAAAGTTTTATGGTACTAATGAATGGGGAAAATATGATATTGAAAACAAAATTAATAGCATACCTTTAAATCATACTTTTTGTGGATCTTCAAGCGAGTTGTGAAAATGTTTCGCATCACAACAATGTATGTTTCTGCACCTTCCACTGTTAACCTATACATGCCCACATATTGAGGTAATAGTGTTTTCCCATGCCTTTCCACTATATACTAAAAAAAAGAATGATTCAACTTAAAACAAAATATAAGGACATTTAAAATAAAATATAAACATAATTTATCCTAAAATAAAAATGTATAAAATATATTATGCATGACTTAAAAATTTTTTTTTTTTTTTGTTAACACTACTGATTAAAAAAAAGCTTCAAATTTTTAACAAATTATGTAATGGCACTTGTTCCCTTCCCTCTCCAAAAAATATTTATGAAAAGTTAGAAAAACTTTAAATTTTAAAGTCTGTACAATATATAAGTTAAAATTTTTCTGAAAGCTTGTGATTATCAAAATGTGAATAAAAGAAATGAATTAATCATAATCTAAGATAATATCAAAATTCATTAAATTAAAAGATCCAATTTATTAATTTTATACAGCAATTATCATAATAGATAAATTAAAAAATAAATTATATAATTTAACGAATTATGTTATGTCAAAAATTAAATATAATTTATAAAGAGGAGAAAATGAAAAGGTATTTTAAATAGAAGGCAGAAATTAACACTCAGATTAGCAATACAGCATCAAATAAATTAGCATATAAATTTGTATAGATAGATGCATGATGATACTGTGACAAACATACTAATAACAGATATTTTCACAAAACTGGAGAAATTTAGCATATTTTATGTGCCAATACCTTGTAATTCCATTAAAAATTTATCATACAGCATGATCTAATACTACTTTTAAAAAATTAAATTAATACTGAGTTTGAATGACAGAAATAATCAGAATATTGAATCAATATTTATGATTTATATGTGATACAAAATGATACACTGCACCAGATATATGTGTTACAAAATGGCAAACTGCACCACTGTATAGAAGTCTGTGATACCCACTATACATTAATTTGACTCTAGAATCACATTATATTAAAGTAGCAAAATGGGTTGTAAATTAAGCATCTCAAATGTATAAACTAATGTAAGGTGAGTAGACTTGATATGATCTTAATTTTATAAATCTCTTGTGATTTCTACATTTAAATAAAAATTACTCATTACTGCTTTAGATAATCACCGACATTATGCACAATGTACAGTGCAGATTTAAGCTAATTTTCAGCCTTGGGCGCAGAATATCTACAGGCCCCCTTTGCACTGGAGAATCAAAATTTATAACCAGAAAATCTGGTTATGTCCAGTTTATTGGGGCCCTTCCAGGCCTTGGGCCCGTGGGTGCCCGACACAAGCGCCCAATGGATACACCAGCACTGATAACTTACAAAACAGAAAAAATTCCATTAAATACAAAACTTGATTTAAATCAGTATCTTGCATTATTTTGTATCAAAATACAAGAAATTATGCCTGACCAACCAATCATCACAAGAATAAAAACTGTAAATAATTTATAGATGAATTATTTAATATCATTGCAGAAAAAAAAATTCATGACTTAAAACATTTGAAAAATATATATTTAAAAAAAACATAGAAAAAACTTATACTTAGTTCACTGAATAATCCAAAAGGAATTTATTTCATTTGTTACTCTGCTAATTTAAATTATTTTATGAGAAAGTCTCTTTATATTGGATACTCCTAAAAATAAACAGCGAACAAGAGTTGGAAATAGTGGTTAAGATGTGATAGTTTACATCAAAATGATTTATTTTCAACTGTTAAGACATTTAATGTCATTCTCATTTTGTTTTCAAAATAAATTTCTCAGATTTTCAACATTTCCAAAAAAATTTGTATACAAACTTTCATATTATACTTTTGATTCCCAATATATTTCAATTGAAACAATAGTAATTAATTTATGTTAATTGGAAGTTCTTTTTGAAATCAATACAAATGAAATCTCACATGAATATTGATACGCCTACTAATTTTATATAAGTTGAATCTACATTGGAATTGCTTTTTTTTTTTACTATTGGATTTCACATTTATAGAATTGTGAACTTTTTCAGTTTGTTTGTTCCTTTATTCTGATGATTTTTTAATAGTTACTAAGCTATCATATTTGATTTTACATCACATATAATACCAAAATGGAAAAATGAGAAACATAGAAATTTTAAACATTTGTAAGCAAGTAATGTAAAAGAGTTTTAATACATAAAACTTAAATTAAGAAGGGGGAAAAAGTCATACAGGGTGATATTGCTTCAGAAGACTATGCATTTGTTCAACTTCCTCACTCACAAGAGTTTTCATAATAAAGAGACGATCATACGACTCATAAAATTTTGCTCCGCTCCTTCCAGGTGAACTAATTGCAATTGGTTGAGACTTAGTAAGCGAGTTCTATAAATAAATTCAAACAAATAATTATAGCAAAATTCTGAGTAATACATGCAATAATATCAAGTACTGTTCTCATTATATTCATAAATTAATGAAATTAATTGCTTTAACAGTATGACTTAACACAAAAACTGTTTCTGATTTATTTCCAAAATAATTAAACTGTGTTATGTAAAATATGTTACCATGTATAAATGCAATTAAAATGATCTGCGATAACTATGAAATTTTTCACATTATTTAAGGTTCTTCTAGATATTATTAATTAGTATAGTCACTGTAACCAAATGGTCTTGGCATCAAGGATGGCCAAATTTTATTTTATTTTTTTATTAACATCAATCCTTGAAGCTGTGCCATGGGCTATTAGTGAAAGTTTTTGTAATTTAGTACCTTGGTCAAGTGATGAGGATGACATCCAAGTTAACCTCCCACTCTTCGAACTTCCACATTACGCCAATATCAGAACATTGAAGTTCTCACTTGGGATGAAGAGGAAGTTTGAATCCCGGAAGTTCAAAATGTGTATCAGCTCCTCTACATGGTACGTCTTCCCAAACCCAAGACTTAAAAAAGCTGGTTACAAATTCTCAACTATGACCACTGCATCATAGTGATAGGAGCCCGAGTTCTGGTCCCTGAGATACAATTTTAATTTTGCATCTGCCCTGTTTGCAGGAAACAGGGATTAGTAAAGAATGTGGGTGCGTTCCCAGTTCATTGCACTCTCTGGTTGTCAAGGTTGTATTCTTATGCGAAATGTGAGTAGTCGTTGGGCAAATCAGAGTGGTGTATTGGGACAGTAATAAATTCGCAGCATATTCTTTCAGAAGTAATGTGGTCAGCTTTAAAAGCACTTGCACGCTATTTCTCGGGGCTTTTTCCCTTTCCTTAGATTACTTGCCAGCACCACTCCGCCCTCCCAGGTCTCTTGACCCCGTCCTCCTCTCACTCAGATAAGTACCGTTTTTACTTCATTTTCGAATGTTAGTTTCAGTATGCCGTTATTCTAAATAAAATTCTGTTAATACTATATGATCAGACTTTAATTTTAGTTGAGTCATTTACTCTGGTTGTAATCTCATGATCTGTAGGAACTTCGGATCAATAGACAGAGATATCTTAATCAAGATGCAAGCTTGAGTCTCATTTTAACTAAAAATATCAAACAGAGGGGCTGATTAAGTTAAATTTTGCAGTTCTCCCATCTGTGTTGATACAAAAAGGCTACAATCGAGACCAAAAGAGACTACATTCAAAATTACATGGCTATTTATTATTAGTAAAACTTAAGATGAGCATAAACATTCAACAAATAAAATCAACTTATTAACCACTTGAGACACTTTTAAATAATTTCATATGAGTAATCAATGAATTTTTTAATATTCATAAAATAACTAAATTTTATAATTTAGTTAAAATATTTTTTAACAACATATATTCATTACCATGTATTCTACATCATCTATGTTAAAACGTTCCCTCAGATTTCTAAATACAAGGGGGCAGTACTCTTTGACTTTAAAATGACTTGGCATGCTCTCTCTAAAGGGGAAAAAAAATTCATTAAAAAAATGCATCATAAATAGTTATTTATGAATACAAGATCATTTAGATAAGAATAAATGAAGAATAATATATATATATATATATATATATTAAGAAATAAAATTTACATTTTATTTCATGAAGTGAAAGATTTTGCAATTGTCAGTGCTCCCCCCCATTTCAAATTTCAACCACAAGTACAACATTAATTTAAAACTTGTACATTAATATTACGAAGCAAGGGAATATTATTTATTAGAAAAGAAAAAAAATATTTAAAAATGCACAATTTATTTTATGAAACAAAATGCAAATAAATATTCTTTTCGATTTATATTACAAGAAAATGTAAAATCTGTATTTTTTTATTTCTACATTCTGCTAATTCAAGTAATAAATATTACAAGCGTTCCAAAAATAGAATATCAAGTAGAAATTATTTAATTTCAAAGTAAATAATAAAGGTTTCACTCTAAATAATGATTTATGAAAAAAATAAAAATAGTTAAGATGGCCCAATACATTTTTGTCCAAAAAGGAATTATTTAAAAATATTAAAAATAACGGAGAAAAAATACTATTTTAAACAGAATAATATTCATTCATTTGTTTGTTTATTTTAAAATGAAGAATGAACAATAACAATTTCATCAAAAGTAATTGTCTCAGTTTTGTGAATCTGCTTTAAAAAATATTTATATTCATTCTATACTCAAGAAAATAAAAATTTTATAATTCAAAAATGAAAATATTGTCTTTTATTAAAAGATCTTAATTCAATTAAAACCTTTTGAAAACATGACAAAACTTTTTCTCCACATGACAGTTAGTGTACAAAATATATTTAAAATAAATGCTTTATTCGTCAACTTCATACTTATTTTGCTCATTACATTTTATCTATCATCAAAAACAGAAGAAACAAATAATTTTAGATGTGAAAATTTTGTAAATTCTAACATAAAAAGCATACAATTATGACAGCTTATCATTGAAATGTTTTCTCCTTTTAATAAACAATCTCAATCACAAATGGGCTTAAGTCACATAAACTCTATAACTGATTCTGTCGTTGCTTAAATAGACAAGGAAATAAAGCATTGCATAGAACAGGGGTCAGCAACTCCTGTGTTCTATGCAATGAAGAATGTTCTCTATGCACATGATACAATTCTTAATGGTACTCAACATCTCTCTATAAATTAATCAATTTTTGAGTAAAGTTGATAATTTTGAACTGGAGCTGTTCAATTAATATCTTCAAAATAATGGTAAGGAAAATTTAGGGAATTATCAAAAAATCCAGAAGATAATTTGAAAGATAAATCAGAAGCTATTTTAAATTGTTGGATGTCATTGCTGGAGAGATTTAATTGTTTGAAGAGAAAATTACACTATGTGAACAACTTTTTTTCCAGATAAAAAGTATTTTGAGACTGCAAAGTGGTTAACTCAACTGAACATTCAAAATCATGGGAAATATAAAGTCAAAATTCATACCCTTGATACTGTGCGATATAAAATTGAAGGATGCAGGGCTGAAAGGTTTGCTTTAAAATATTTAACTATTTTGAAGGAATACTTATATTTTATTTTTCGTATTACAATATATAAATACTGCTAAAAGATACACAATAAATAATACACTTCCAATTTTAATTTTTTATTTGCGTTCAAGGAATGTTATATTTTACGTTGCTTACTTTTATGTTCATAAATATCTTTAAATGATGCAAAATTAATAATTAAAACTCTAAATCTGTACTTTTAATCTCTATCCCCTAACTCTGTATGCATTTCTACAGCAATCAAATTGTTTAAAATATTTCCTACAGTGTGGCACCCTTAATCATATTGGTAGATTGGTTTGGCACACCACAGCAAGGTTGCTAACCCCTGGTAGAGAAATTCCAAAATAATAATACTCAAAAATATTCTAATAGTAACAAAGCACATGATTTGAAATATAATGCAATTAAGAAAAGTAAACATGATATTTTAACACAAAAAAAACATGTTTATACAGTATAAAATTTTTAAAAATGTAACAAGTTAATTTTTAATTCAAATAAAAAAAAGTGTGATATCTAACTTGCAAAATAAAACACTTAAAATAAATTAAATCCATTTTTAAAAAAATCCATTCATACTTATTGAAATGATGATAGTCAATCTTTATTTTACTAAAAGCTTTGAAATCATCAGGCAAGAGCATTACAGGTACATTCACATGTGTCAATTCATTAATCTAAAAAAACGAGATATAATCAAAAATCATAATTATATCTCATAGAACAATATGTATTTCATCAAGTATGAAATTAGCAACAAAACACACATCATTCATAACAGCAATTTCTTTTGAAAAGTAATTAAAGTAATTTTAAAAGTTACGTGAAAAGGGTTTATCAGTAATATGTGATGTTCCTCTTCTCTTTTTTTTTCAGAATATGCTTCACTGGTAACAGATCTAATACACTCAAAATAAGATTTTCACTTATAACAGCATATTAAATTAACATGAAAAAATTTAATATAATTTTAAAATTGATGGATATATTTTACAAAAAAACAGCATCTTTTTCTTTTGAAGAAAACAACTTTGCAGTTTAAATTCACATTTAAAAAATACTTATTAGTGAAAAGATACACTGATTCAATGAATCAATTTAAAAAAAAGGCCTCAATGCTGTTGAAAGTATTTAACGGTTCAGGACTATGATCATATATATGTGATCACTTCACGGAACATGGTATCGTACGCGAGACTGTGTTTACCTGTTCTGAGGCCCATGATCACACCAAAGTGATCTTAATTTGGAATGCATGGAATTTAGTATGATTATAAACAATACATTTCGGCATATTTATTACAGTAATGTTTTTATATGAATTTTTAAATGAAGTTAGGCTTAACAGGAAAAATTGCCAGGTCCTGAATGGGTTAATATATTCTGTTCAAATTATTAAAAAAACTATGTATAGCAAAACTAATAACATTCTTCAAGTTTCATAATGTAGACTGATCAAAATTTAAGATCAGACTAATCAGTTATGTTTTTTAAAATACTATAAATATTCTTAAAAGTTATACATACCAATTTAAGTTTTTAGTTGAAAAATTATTAAAGCTTAGTTTCTAAATAAATACAAAAAAACCACAATATCATAACAACCATACAAATTAAGAAAAATATTGAAAACTAGAAATTTCTTAGAATATTACAGGAAATTATCAAAATATATTTATACTTTTATCTGAATTTTTAAATGCAAGGTATATATGTAACTCAGTGGTGCACACAACCAGCTGGACTCAAAACCTGACTTCGCAGGAGGCCCTAACATTCTCCATTACACCACTGAGTCACTTAGTATAAGTGTGTTCAGCCAGTGGTGTACCAAAGGATGGGGTTTAGGAATTCAAACCCCTCCCATAGACCAACAAGCTTTTAATTTTTGCACACAGATTAAGTCTTGATGTTTTTGCTTACATATTTTTAAAAATATAACCAATCTCATAAAAGTAGTTTGTGTATACCCCTGAGCTCAGATTATAAGTCATAAGAAAAAAAACTTCACATTAAATAAACCATTTAATATCAAATACAATAAGTATAAATATATTAAAAACATTAAAAAAAATAATTTACAAAAGTACTTTAGAGTTATCTACATTTATAAATATATAAGAAAAATGCCAATTAAATAAAAACATTCTGAATATGACACAATTTGACAAATTTGTAGAGTAAATATGACATACTGTATGATTCACACCCCACATGAACACGCTAACTAAAGGCTCATTGGCACGAAATAGCTTCGCCTTCTGGTACTTTGGCTTGAAGTTCTTCTTCTTTAACTTACTACTACCTTTCTGTGTAAGAGATGCCATCTGCAAAGAGAAATTTAATGGTAATGAAAAAAATAAATACATCAGTACAGGTAACATAATTGCTTCTAGATTTTTTTTTTTAAAAAAAAAGATTAACTTTATATCTTCTTTTGAGTTCATATATTCTTCGTAATTTTAACTGGTTGTTAATTCAAAGGTTTTTTTTTTAAAAAATCTATATGAAATTAATTTATTTTACTAAAAATACAGTGCTTACGTATTATCGCAACCTATTGGCAACATTATATGAAACAAAGCACCTGGTTGCCAATTCAGTGCATACAACACATAGGAAATCTGGGTTGCTAACTTGGTGAGTTATTAAAAGAGTTGGTAAATGTGTTGTGATATAATACAAATTACCAAAAATACTTTTAAATTTGAGCTGATTAATAATTCTAAATACAAAATTTTAAATTTCTTGTTCTCAGAAAATACTATAGTGCAAAAGAAATTTAATTTTTAAATCTGGCATGAGAATTAATAATTCTCTAAATTAGTGGTCTTCAAACTTTTTTGATTCAATGAACCTTTATAGCTATATGGTGTTTTCAGAGACGGGCCCCCTTTTCAACAATCTTCTTCGAACAAATTTATTTTTCTCAGGGTTATTCTGCCCCATTCACTCTTAAACATGTCATACAACACAACTGTACTTTAATGACTTGTTGAGGCTAATGTTTTCCTAAGTGTATCTCTTGTAATAGTACCTGAATTCACATATGCAAAGAAGCAAAAGTTGCAGGAAATTATTTAAGATAGGCAGTCCAGAAAGAACTTCAGTATTTTTTCAACAAATTTTTTTATTTGATCACTATATTGCAATCCTAGGGTTAAAGTATAGAAAGAATTGACAATTTGATTTATTCAAAAAAAAAAAAAAAATGTACTCCTAAATTTATTTTTTATGTGCATCTATCTTTGGGATTGATTGTTTTCTCATAATTGGTTTATTTTATCTTTTCTTAAAAATTTGAATTTAAGTTGGTTACATTTAAAAAATTTTTTGGGAAAAGTCTTTGATTGAAATACAGTCATTTTTTTTAACACTAAATTGTAATTCTTGCACTAGTTAATTTAAACTACCAACTCAGTTTACATAGTTATACATTTATGAATAAATAGAACCAAATTGTTTATTTCCAACATAAAACTGTGAAAATATTGGCTAAGAATTTATAAAAATTTTTATCCTGAAAATAAAGTTTGGATTTATATCTAAAAAAAAAAGAAATTCTGCAAAAGGCAACTAATGTACTTATACTTACTTTTAAAATATTTTATAAGCAAATTTTAAAAATGCTCTTATTAAACTCAAAACTATGAAAAATACTTTAGTTAAATCATAAGTTTTTTGGGTAGAATTTGCACATTACCAGTCAAAACTATTTCATATTAAGTTATCAGAACATTTTCTCAATTAATAGGATGCGATAAGCAATGGAAATTTTTGAGAAAAGCTCTGAATATATGTTATACTTCTGGTTTAATTGTACTTATGTAGTTGAACATTATTGTGATAAAGAAATAAATATAATGCTACATTTGAAACACAATTATAACTAACAAACAGTTTACACAAAATAGTCAAATTATTTAACAGATCCATATATGTATATGCAGTATAAATTACCAATACAATCAATTTCATGTAATAAATTCCTAATTTGAATTGTTAATTATAGCATAAATAAATGTTTTTCAACCAAAATTCAAAATATGATTTATAGTGTTAACTCTTATTTTTTGTATTTGAAATACTAGACAGAAAATAAATTTAATAATTATCACAGTTTGCTTGAAATGAAATACTCAATAAATGCCTTAAAATTCGCATTTTTCAAGTTGAAGCATATTTCCCAATAATTAAATTATTTCTGTACACACGGCACTTTTTTCAAAACTATTCAGCTACCTTTTAAAAACTCAATTTTCTGTTACTATATGAAGACAATCTTAACAGCTTATCAATTAAACAAATTTTGTATTAACCGGTTTTCAATCTGATCCATTTAATTCACTGCAAAACATTCAAATGTAAACAAAAATTTTAAAATGCCGCTGATAATCCAAATTACAGATAAGAAATAAATCATTGCAGCCAGATAGATAATGAATTATTTAAAGAGACAAGAATGATCACATGTTGTAAAATTTTGTCATACCTATATTTCTAAGCAGAAAAATTTTAAATAAATAATTAAATCAAGTGACAGCTTATGTCAATTAAATATAAAAATCCAATTCACGAAACAAGAAATAAATGAAAAGTAAATACTTACTTCGAATAATGGCACCCTTTTTAAAAAACTGAATGAAACTTAACGATTTGATAATTACTTAACTAATTCCTGCAATTAAAAAATATACTTTATAATCCTTAAAATTTTCAGACATTTTCCTCTTTATTCAGTACGTTTGTTGCCAACTCTAACTCTAAAAGCACCATCTACTCAAATTTCATAATAAAACTATTTTTGACATTCGTTTTAAGAGTCTGTTGTGAAAGATTACAACTACAAATGAAGTATTCCTAGAAGTGTGAGTTAAAATTTTGGAAATAAAGAGATGTGAACTATATAGCACCAAAACGAAAAAATTCATCTTTTTGAAATCCTTTTTTTTTTTGTTTTGTTTTTTGTGATTCGTTCGCTTAGATTCGTTCAATTCAGAAAAAAAGCCGTGATATGTTGAAAAACTATGCTAGATAAACGACAACGGATGTAGAAAACGTAATGCAGATTTCTCAAAATGGCAACGAAGAGCAAATGTTCTCTTCTTGGTTTACTTTGTTTGGCTATCTATGAACAATTAGTTACTTTCTGCAAGCTTTAAGAAGTAAGATAAGTAACGCATACTCATGATATGATTTGTTGATAATATTATGAAAGATTTCCATTTGTTGAAATGCATAACTATACAAGGAAATATTGTTCTGCTATTACTTACAATTTTCAAACACATAACCAGTTAAAAATTGATTCAATATCTACAACAAATTATCTAAGAGTATAAAATTCATGTTTTATTTGTAATATACATACACATATATAGGTATATTAAAGAACATTCAGGAACAATTTTATCCTTAAATGTTATCTTGTGATAACATTTGCTATGAATGTTTATAGGGAAGCTGATATGCTACATTTTGTTTCTATGGTTCATTACGATTATATCTTACAAATTGATTTTAGTACTTTTAACTTTCTCACATACTTCTAGGTAAATAGGTTTATTCTGTAGGATTATAGGGATTAACATTTTTAGAAAATTAATTTTAGTTTTCCAAAAGTACATTAAAACTGTGTTTTCTTTACTTGTTTTATTTCAGCCAGTATAATACAGGTAACTAAAGAGGAAGATCTGCATCTTGATATATATTATATATATATATATATATATGATATTTTGAAGTAACCATCGAGAACTTTTCGGAAAAAAACAGTTTTTATTCAGCCAGTGATCAACGCATCTTAGAAGTGAGAAAAACCAACGCCAAGTACCCCGATTTTAATTGGATTGCATACTTATTTCCAAAACTGCTAAATCATTACTTTTTAGTTTATGTTTCGATTAGAGGGTAAAGGGAACGTATATGTGCGAAGACTATAAAAATTAATGAGCTGGAATTGGAATTATTATGTTTGGAATAGCTTTTCTGAGAACTGATTAGCAGTTTAATTAAAGATTCGAATATATTATGAAAAATAAATGTTAAATAGTAAATAGGAGATTTTGTTTTAGATAAAAAAAAAATTATCCTTACATTTGTCCTCCTTCCCCAATTTTTAGAGGGAGTCTCACTGGCGTGGGTTTGCACTCTTACAAACTAATTCAATTTTCAATGTGTACGAAACAATATATAACGTCATATAGAAACACATATCACACACAATATGTAAGATCAGTGGCGTGATGGAGAATATTAGGAGCCCCCTGCAAAAAGTCAGGTTTTGCTTTTACTATTTTATAAATAGGTTAAATGCATACTTGGCGTCAATCAGGCTTTGGGCCCGCTAGAATTCTGGGCCCTCCTGCGATGGAGGGTTGCGAGGATGTAAGTTATGCCCCTGTGTAAGATTCAAATAAAAGGAATAATGAAATTTAAAAAAATAATAATAAACTGTTACAAAATAATAATACTTTAAAAAAAATTACTTGATATAAATGAAACACCTCTCACACACCAAATGTACACTTATGTTTTTAAATCTAACTGGCTTCCAGGATAGGAGCTACATTTTTCCACTTGTACTTTCGTAATATTAGATTTGTACGATTGCTAGCATATCATTGATCAATTTTTTTTTTTTGTGTGCATATATTAGAAAATATTATCATATCAAACAATAACAAAATAGAGACAAAAATACATGATATAACACAAATACTAAGATAATAAATGCGTATTAAAATCTATTCTTGCGCCATCACATTAAAATCCACTGACGTAGCCAGTTCTAAGAGAGCCTTGTATCGAATTTTCAAGAACGTTCTTTTTTGAGGTCCCTTAACATGTTACGATTTGTTTGTGTTTATATGTTGGGGCCCTAGTAGCTTGAGGCCCCCGTATCATTGATACGGTGGCAGATACGCCCCTGTTAAAATGTAATACTGTTGCTTAAAAATCTACATAGATGAAATACACTTTGAAGACATTAAAATATGGACACTAATAAAATAAAAGGATTAATAATGTTATAAAGGTTTATAACTTATACAATATTCTTTACACCAAACAATATTCTACTTTATATGCGTTATGAGAGCTCTTATATTGTATTTGAATCAGAGAAGTGGACTCATTTCCAGGAAGAAGTCTTATCATCACTTCTAGTATTTACTCTCTTTTCAAGGATAATTAAAACTAGATCTAATAAAAAATTTGCAATATTCATATCTACTTAAAAGTACCAAATAAAAATATTTTTAATCTCTGCGGAATTTAAATTGTCTTCGTTTCATTGACAAATTCTTCTCTTTCTCTTAAATCTCACATTCACTGATATAAATTGCATCATACTACTTTTTGTCAAGCATATCTATCTGAGAAATATGCCTGCTTAAATCACAGAAAATACATATTTCAACATTAAAACACAAATAACTATCTAAAATGCAAGTTCGCTTAACATTTTAAAAATAAAATAATGGAGTACATTAAAATCTTCACAAAAATTGTAAAAGCTCTACTTTCTCTTTCAGAATATAAATAATATCGCTTAGCACAAAATATACTATAAAAGTTTAGCATCATATTACATTACTCTTCTCCGAAAAGTCCTCTGAAGCAAAACTCAGTCATTTCTATGTTACGTAATAGGTTTCTTTTCTTTAGTTTCTTTTTCTCTTTATTTTGGGTATTTTGTTGAATATAATTCAATTGAAAATTTTCAGATGGATGAAAATGCCGCGGACTGAATGAACAATTTCAGTCTGAGTTTTATTAAGGGCATTAGGTCTATAGATTTCAAACAATACATCTAGACATTTTCTTAAAATTGTATAAGAACCTGAATAAGGGGGACTTAATTACCTTGTATTGGGGTATTGAAATTCCTCATACTTTACTAAGTCATCAACCTTGAAATCAGCTTCCTGAAATTTTTTGTTATATCTAAATTTATTTATTTTGTAATATTGTTCGGTTCTTTCTGCAGCTAATTTTCTTGCTTCTTCTATAGGAGGATATATTTTATTATACACCCATGGACAAAAAAATTAGCTCACCAAGAAGAAGTCGTCAAAATGAAACGAAATTTTACATACGTAATGGCTACTTTGATATAAGTAAATGATTAGAAAATCAAAGAAAAAGGATCATTTATTTCAGAGGAAAAGGTAAAAGAACAGAGGATTTAATACCCTGTTGAACCCCCTCTAGCGTGAATGCGCGTTGTGATACGATCGAGCATTGAAGGGTACAAGATCTGTATGATGTCTTGAGACATTTCGTTCCATATTTGCTGTAACCTTGGCTCTTGTTCGTTCAAACTCGTGAGATGCCCAACTCGCCGTCCCAAATGATCCTAGATATGCTTGATTGGAGACAAATCTGGAGATCGAGCAGGCCAAGGAAAGGTAGTAACAATGCGGAGACAGTCTTGTAACACCCTTGCCGTGGGAGGCCGAGCATTGTCTTGTTGAAAAATGGCTCCTGGGAGCTGTTGCATGAGTGGCAACACATGTGGTTGCAGGATGTCATGGACATACCACTGGGCTGTCATGGTGCCACTGATCAATACTAGGTGAGACCTGTATTGTAGGCAATGGCACCCCGTAACATCACACCAGCTATGGGAGTGGTGTGTCGCTATAAAGCAAATGCAAGATTGAGGCATTCACCACGGGGCCTCCATACACGAGCACGATTGTCATCACTGCTGAGATTGAATCCGGATTCGTCTCTAAAGACGACCTGGTTCCATTCCGCTTGCAGTGCAGTTTTCTCTTATGCGGTACCACTCCAAACAGAGGCGTCGATACGTGGGCGTTAAGGGCAGCACATGTAAGGGGCGCCGTGATCCCAAATGTCCTTCAGCCAGGCGCCTTCGTATGGTACGAGAAGACACAGGGGCCCTTAGTGAAGGTTCTACCTATGCCTGGATGGCGGCCGATTAAGCAGTTGGCTCTAAGCGTGCATTTCTTTCAATGTGGCGGTCTTATCAACGACTCGTCTGTCGAGGGCGTCCTGAGCCTGGTATTCATGTAAATGACATCTCTCGGATCTTCTGGTCCCAACACCTCCTCACAACACAATCAGAGTGGCCTAATTGACGAGCTACTCGCCTAGCTGACCACCCAGCTTCCATCATGCTGATGATTCTCTCCTCTCAAACTGCGACAGCTGCTCATATTGTCTTCGAAAACGGCGTAATGGCATGTCTACCTCAGCTCTTCCTTTGTAAACGATTCCACACTCAAACAAGCTTTGGTTACCTGTTTTATACTCCATGGAGAACGATGTTAAACGCCCTTTATCGGCTATACGTAATGCTCAATCACGCTGCATTTCTAATCATTTACATTTCTCTCGACATGTACCTTCATGCCAAGTTTAGTTACGATCCTACAATTATTTCTTGGTGCGCTAATTTTTTTGTCCATGAGTGTATCGTAGTGAAGTTTCAAAAGGTGCAGTACGCGCTGGTATTCAGTAATCTCGTCTCCAGTTTTCCCCATGTTATTAAAGTATGCCTGCTACTTTTGACCCTTCCGGCTAAAACAGCAACACCAATTTTTTCTAGGCTAAAAGTTATTTTAGAACATCCACAGGACAAGATCGGTTATCGGATTTAGTAATACTGTTGATAGAAATAGTTGAACTTAACAAACTGGAATCCTCTTCTGCTATGGGTTTAAATTAAAAATGCGTCTGCCGAAAAAAATAATCGAAAAAATCACCTACTAAACAACTAGGCTAATTGTTAAGTAATAAACTTTTTTAATATGTGTGCTCATGTGTATACTTATTTTGGCACTTTCGAATAAGATTTATTAATGCGATCAATTTTATTTATTTTCCAAAAAAGGAGTCCCAAGGAATTTTGTTACAGGGCCCACTCAAGACTAGCTGCGTCAGTGACTACAATTGAAGCCATACACATAATTTGATTATGGATGTAAAAATTACAATAGGATTTACTTACATACAAAATGGACGTATTAAATTTCATATCTTCCTTAAAAAGTTCATAAACATCTAAAAAATTATATAACTATCAAAAAATCAGAATATGATTTTAAAAGTATTTTATTACTATTAAATGTCGGATATTATATCAACAGGGAAATTTTAGAATGTGAAAATGTTCAAAAAAGATCATTAAGAAATCACTTTTTTCCTTGTAAAACAAAAATAAACATTTTAATCAACAACGGTTTCGTTTTGTTCATAGATCATAGCAAATTTTTAAAAACGATAGCATTTAATTTAGATTTGTTTTTAAATCACAGGCAATAAAACATTATTGATAGCATTTGATTATGATTACAGGACTTAAAAATAAGCAATCACAAAATCTTTTTTTTAAAAAAATTGTATTCCGGTATGAACCCCATCTTCGTATTAAGCAAGATGTCTAAAATGCTACGACTGTGTAGCAAAAAAACTAATTTTTGAATGCAACAAATAGAAACTAAGAAATTAATTGGAAATGATGATTTGAGGTAGTCTCAATGCTCATAATTCAAACCGTTTTACATTACAAAGTTTTTACACAATACCTAACAACTTTACACAATAACCAGTTAATAATAATGCACATTTATTATACTTCCATAAAATTAGATTTCCAGAGGGAAACAAAACTCGAAAACATTCTCTTTTTCTTTCAATGCCGCTTACGTATCTACTATATTCATTCCAATAAATTACAAATACATTTTTTGATTTCGGAAACTGTACTTTTTTGTTATTCAAAAACGTTTTGCTCCACTGTATTTCATCTATGAAGTACAATAATTAAAAGTACAAAAAATTTTAAAAAGGGAACTGATAAAGAATGTAAAAAATAAAAACTCAACTCTTTTTCATTGCAGAACAATTATTAAAAACGAAAAACAACAACAAAAATAATTCTAACTGAAAAAGAATTTGAAATACAAAAATCATCTCTTCAGACAATCTGCTAATTTATTATAATAAAGAAAACTTTTTCCCCACACTTACCAGCTTTGCTTTAAGAAAAAATTATTAGCAAAAATAATAAGAAAATTTAACACAGCAGTTTTTTTCATATTCTGAAAACAAATTTAAGCAAGAGCAAAAAAAGAAGGGAAAAATTCAAATTTAAATTCGCGATTCTAGCTTTAAAAATTGAATTGCAAACGATTCAGCTAAATAACATAAATAGAATTGTTTTATTAAAAAAAGGGGAAAAAATCAAATTTATTTCTGAAAATACACACAGGAAAAAATAAATTCATTGCTTGTTGGCAATGGACTCGATTCATCACTAGAGGGCGCTGCGATAGGTCTGGTATCACGTGATTTTCCATGTGCGATCAAACTAGCGTCTCAAATACAATACGGCTGGCAAGGGAAATTTATACTGCGCATGCGTTTGGGCGAGTCTATTCTGAAATGCAGGAGCAACTTTAAGTCATCAAAAGTTGAATTCAGCTCACACGCTCCTGGCGCCATCTATTGTGCGTAAAGTTAGACTGTAAACATCTCTCTTAACTTTAATATATCCCCCTAATCTTGGATACTTATAAATCAGGTCATAGAGATTTTTATTTTTGGCAGAATAAAGTTTGCAGGTTACATATAATCGCTTTAAATGAGATCATTGCAAGGTTTTTAAGACAAATATATATTTGGTAGATGGGTATAGATACTGACAATAACTAGTTTTAATCAAAATATATACACAGAGTGCATTATATCAAACTTTATAAGTAAATGATCATGTAAAATTTTTTT
>BMAV01007202.1:11864-52025 GCA_019973955.1 Trichonephila inaurata madagascariensis
GTGATCTCCAACAATGGTGACTACTCTGGCTATTGATTCTGGCAGGAACCAAACTTCACAGAAGTCTATAAATTTAATCATTTGATACTTAGTCAACATGTTATCTACAAAATAAATTTTGTTGTTCTTTCTCTTGTCTTTCTTGATGTTGCATTTACGGTGGCCAGCAGTGCATATTTTTAAAGAAATTTTCAATGATTGTGGAAAATGAAGTTTTAAATTTGGAATGTTTCAAATATACTTTTTAAACAATAAGAAACAAAACAAATGATGTTTAAGTTTTAATATCTTACCTATTATTTTCAGTTTCTTTAATTAAATCTATTTATTTTTCTATAAGTTATTAATAGCACAGGAATGCGCAATAGAACTCCATGCACGCGCATGTGTGTCATAGAATGGATTTAGTTTAGGTATATAAGTTTTATTAAACAAACCTGTCGAAGTTTGAATTTCACAAGTTTATTTTTCTCATTATATTAAAAGCCTTTACAGTATTGAATATTTTTAAATTTATGTTTGTTATTTTTTGTGAAACACAGTCCCATTCTTGTCATATAACACTAATTTTGCTAAGAATTAGATTAATTTATAAAAAATGCTTTTCTAAACAATACCATACTTATTGAAAGTTACGTTCTTTAGACAAGTCGCACGCCTTTTCCTAACTAGAAAATTAATGCACTAATGATTATTGATCATGTAATGCTTCTAAAGATACCACAGTATTTTTAATGAATGATCTCGATTAAGAATTGAGGTATCATGTTTGGGCGGAACCGTTGTTTTTTTTCTCAACAGAAGATGATAAATGTGAAGAAGAAAAAATTCAAAACTTCCAATATTTACTTCAGAAATACTTCTTACATGAATCTATCACATTGTATTGATTGTTACATCATGTTTACTCTTTTGCTAAATTGTGTCAGTTGTTAATCCCTTAAAAACCATTGTATAAATTTTTCTAGGCGTTGAAGAAAACGTTTGTCCTTATGTTTGTTTGTAAGCTATTAACTAGCACGGAAGTTTGTCACTATTTTCTTTCCAATCGATTTATCATGAAGCATGTGAAATGACGTATTTTCTGTTGCTGTTTTACTTTTGAAGAAGAAAATTTTTTTGTACATGCATTTAATTTACACATACTACATATCTCTACTTTTTGAAGTTATACTTCTTTTGGGGCGTTAGAGAAATAGGATGAGGGTAAATTTTTACAATGTGCGCGCACACCGTCATGGATGTGACGCAAAACCATCACGGATGTGACGCACACCTTCACGGATGCGTAAATCCTTTGTCTGGAAATATACAGAACGGGACACAAATCATTCCCGTCTTCGAAATTCTCAGAAAAATATTTCTCTTCAATTCCCTGAAGAAAGGGAAACCCGGGTTTGAACCGGAGACCTCTCGATCTGCAGCCGAATGCTCTACCACTCAGCTATACACCCCGTGTCAGCAAACCTTTGCTTTGCGTTCCGTAGGAAGGGATACGAAAATCTTTTGATCAGAAATATGCAGAACGGGGCAGATCATTCCCACCTTCGCACCCCTCCCCTTATTATTGGTCCTATTGTCCCTGTGTCGGGGTGTTTAAATTTATATAAATCTAGATTATCTTGGGTTTGGCTTGTCCGATTGACTTAAGGTTAGTATCGTTCAACTCTGCTCGTGACCGCCTTTCGTCCTTGGCCCAGCTTGCTCTGCTAAAGATTTTTAGAAAGATTTTAATCTTGTTACGCCAAAGAAGTATAACTTCTTACGAGTGTACATAAGTACACACACACTTTTTTATTTTTCACTCTTTTGTTAAATTTACTAAAAGTGATAAAAAATGGAATTTTACATACAATTGACAATTGGATTGAATTTAAATCAACTTTGGAATGAGCCTCAAGTCTATTATTAATCAATCAAAGCGAAATAACTCCGGTAAAAGTCTTCCTAATAAAGTCTTTTTTACAGCTCTCTCTTTCATCTATTCTATAACCTTAACATTTCTTTCGGAAGAATTTTATTAATCAGATCTATCTGTTAAAAAATCTTTTACATATTCACTCTTCCCCCTGCTTCCAGTTCCAATAACCCTTTTAAATCCCCCTACTTTCCTCTAAGAATTTAATCAAATATTTTCAGTTCTGGCATCAAGCAGTTTAATGAGTGGCCTTCAAACCGGGAGATTAAAACGCCAAAATCCCATTTCGTTCACAGCACTTGCACCTTTATTAACAGAATTCGGTCGAATCGTTTCCTTCAACAACTGTTAAAATCCTCGCCAACGACTATTTTCAGCAAAGTATCTGATCCGAATAATGGCATCATAAGATTTCGAGAGTTTAAATGAGTTTTGGGAATAACGGAAAGCTGGGGATCGCAGACTTTCATTGATCTTTGTTTGCACTGAGGGACAGATTTCACATTATTCAGAAAAGGATTCCTTAGAAAATTTTGATTGGATTCCCTCCATGACGAGAATTATTGCAAATGACAATGCCTCCCGATTGCTTAGTAGAGAGCCAATCATTTATTCGCAAGTAATAAATGTGTCTATTGCAAGCACGTTTGACGTCATTTATCCGTAATAAATTTCGTGGAGGTATGATATGGATGTGATGGTGTAGACTTCCGCTATTCATGTGTTGGTAATAAATATAATGGCGTGGATAAATGAGTACATAAATGAATATACAGTCGGACCCTGATTTAACGAGACTGAACGTTTTGTTCGCTAACCCTCCATTAGGCGGGCAAACCTCTCAGTTGCATAACAAAAATAGTTTCGTTGCTGCGCCCATAAGGTGAGTTGGAACACGCTCTTCCTTCTTCAATCTGCCTTTCTTCACTTGCCCTATGATTCAATGTCAAGGACTAGTTCTTCAAATTTCAAGCGGCAGGGGTTACTGAATTTGATAAATGCAGTGCGTCCAACAACGCCAGTTTTCCTGTGACTTTTTGCTATTTTGTCGATTTTTATTTTTTCCCTTGTAAAATAGTGTAGTTTTAAATTTTATAAGAAAATAATTCAAAACAAGTATTGAAATTACGATGATACTTGAATGGGAGTAGGCGGTGGTCTCCACCTAAGGATTGTTTTCCTGCTAGGGAACTTATGACTTCCCAACGGCCACGTTGTTGTGCGTAGGAAAGTAACTAAGACAATTCAATACCGACGCCTAAGTTCTAGGCGTCCTATTTTGATCAGGGTATAGTTTCTAAGCCAATCTTCGGCTTTCAATTCCACCACACGAGGGGTGAAAAGGACCAATGACCGAATAGTAATATCTGCTGCTTACAAATAGAAATGATTCTATGTCACGTGCCTCTTTTGAAGATGTGACCTATTTTTCTTTTAAAGAGACAAGAAAAGGGAAAACGAAGAGGCTCCAACACAAACTCTCCAAGAGACACACACACTTTCTCTTTGTCTGGTTTCCAAATTGGCTTGTATACTGTCACACCTACAGTGACTTCACAAGGCTCAAGATAACGAGAAAAATAATGCATTTCAAATAATCTTCACATCAGCAATCCAACCTTAACAGTTCCTCATTAGTTACGACAGGAACAATAGGTACGATTGGTGATATCTTGATAGGTGCAAGCTATTTCCTCGTATCATACCATTTAATACAATCTTATATATTTGATGAAATAGTGAATCAGATCAAAATGAAATCAGTTATTGGACATGTAATGTAATCTGTATTAAATAAGGTAGAAGTGTTCCATGTTAGGGTACAATTTTGTTATGAAAAAAAAAATATTGCGTTGACATAATGATGCATTAACCTTTTAACGGGCGCAAAGCTAAAATACACCTTTTCTGTGATTTAGTAATGTTAATGTAATGTTTTCTGTGATAAATGTAATGTTCTTATATCTTCTATAAACTTTATTTAGTCACAAAAAAACTATCTAATCAAGGGTTTTTAACTGGGTGGTGGCTAGACGTCATAGCCACTGCCCACTCAAAACATTTAACATACTTTTAAGGACAGAAAAAATGAATCATATTACAATAAACTTTTTATGAAAAATTAACATTTATACTAATAACTATTTGAATAACAATTAAATACAAAGTGTAAGTGTAAATAAATAATAATAGAATAATTGTACTCAGTAGAATACTTACTAAAATATACACATTGAAAGTGGTATATATCCCCATTTTATATTTTATTTAATTTTAGTATAAAAAGTTAGAAATAAAGAAATATTTTTGAGGATTTAAATTAGCTATTTCACAAATTTGATGAGCTGTTTACTGTGGAACTTTTCAAAGCAAGTAGGACCATTTGCTTGAAGTCACAATGGTACGTTGCAGGACCGAAACAGCTATTGAGAGCGATGAACGTCTTTTCTGGTATTGCAAAAAGAGCATCTCCTGTACAGATCACCTTCTGTTTTGACTCTCTCAAGAAGAGGAAGAGCGAAAATTTCAAGGTTATTTTTCTGTTCTATGTGGGCAGTGGATAGAGCCTCTATCCACATGTAAAAACTTTCCAAAAACCTAAATAAAACCTTTGTTTTTTAATTGCACATTTGCTTAATTCATTCAGATGAGAGAAGAGTATGCTTAAGACATGTCGAAATTTCATTGAAAGATCAGAAATTTTAATTATAGTAATCAAATTACAATTTGTAGATTTACACCGAGAAAAACTGTTTTTAACTACCTACCAGAGGACATGAAATGCAAAAAAAGTTATCGTCCTGCCATCTGTATTGATCTTTATGCGTTTTAGCTTCAATTTAGGCATGTGGATAGACTAAATATCTACCACCAGCTTGGAGAAATTTTTTTTAATATATGGCTAGACCTGTTAGCCACCTCCCGCGAAAGGGTTAAATCGTAAGGCTCAATTTTCTATATTCAGTAACATAAGAAATTTGAAAATAAAAGAACATAACTTGATTTAATTATGTTTTTGAAATAGGATTAAAAATACATACCAATTTTTCAAAACCAAAACAATTTAAAATAATAAAAATTACCATGTATATTTATAGTATATTCTTAAGGCATTCATGTCGTTTTTGAGTCCTTTTTTAATTAAAAAAAATATTATCAATCATGTCACCCCCCCGCACACACACAGACGCGCGCACGCCCTACTGTTTGTAAAAAACGTAACACCATGATGGAATCATCAAAATTTAATGAACTTTGCAACAAATATCAACTATAGGATGTTACGTAAAATACACTCTATAAAACAACAACAACCACAAAATAATAATAAAAGAAAAAAAAAAAAAAAACGATGCACCAAGAACGAGTTGTTCGATAAAGACAGAAATTGGTGGGTAGAATAACTACGTACAGAGAATAAATAATGAGTAAAATTGAATGATTTTTTTCAGAGTTACATATTTACAAAGTAACGAGCTCAATAAGGAGTTGACCTACCTCTAGCCTAGCTGCAAGATGCTACACGACGTGACATAGAGTGATAACGCACCCTGATGGTCTCCTGCGGTATTTCTTGCCAAATTTGATCCAATTGTCGAGCCAGGTCATCAACATTCCCAGGTAGATGCAGTCGCCTTGCCATCATATCCCAGACAGGCTCGATGGGAGAAGGATCTGGTGATCTGGCTGGCCAAGAAAGTGTTTGATAAGCTGTAAGACAGTTCATAGCAATAAGTGTGATATGTGGTTTGGCATTATCTTGCTAAAAAATAACTCCAGGGTACTTCAAAATGAACGTTAGCAAAACAGTTCTCAGAATGTCGTCGAAGTACCGATGTGCTGTAAGTGTGCCTTTAAGGACGACCAAAGGGGTCGGCTTCAAAAGAAATGGTATCCCAGAGGAGAACTCTTGGTTGAGGGCTGGCACGGCGTACAATACTGAAAGCAGGATCGGCACGCTGCCCTGGCCATCTCCGGACACGTCTTCGATGATCGTCAGGACACAGATGGAAGCGTGTTTCATCGCTAGACACTATACGTCCCCAGTCAGCAGGATTCCAACCTGATAGATTCAAGTACCACTGTAATCTAGCTCAACAGTGTGCAGTCGTGAATGACAGGTGGCGTAGTGGTCGGTACGAGCGTAAATTTCGCTCTATCAGCCGTTTGTGAATGGTCATGGTGGACACTCGTGTGCGAGTCGTACGTCTGATGGTTGATAACAATGAATCAAGCGCTGTGACATCTGATCTGACAGTTAATCTGCCCTCCTGATTTGCTTTTTCCGTAGGTCGACCGCTACAATTATGACGCTGAAATCTGCCATTGTCTACCCATTCTTGTCAGCATCTTTTAATGGCCACATCGCTTCGACCCATATAACGAGTGATTCTCCAAATTTCCCAACCTCCCTCTTTCAGTCCAATGAGACGACCTCTTTCAAACTCTGATAGTTACTCGTAATGAGCTCGAATCCTGCGGCGAGGCATTTTTTCAGTTGTTCAAAGGTATCCTAAACCGCAATGCAACTTAAATTTTCACCATCAGATAGAGAATTGCTTCTTAAAGACACCTGCTGAGTTCGCAGTTTCAATGCGCTAAAGCTCCCACTAATCATTCGTTGGACACAAAATTTTAATCATTTGTATGTTCAGTTGAAATGTCTTTGCATCGAAATTTCAGTACAATCGGGCAAATCCTTCTTGGTGCGTCGTTTTTTTTTATTATAGAGTGTAGTAAGATTTCAGAGCCACCGCGCATTTGTAGCGTGGGCAGCGCTCTATAAACTGATGCTGAAAGCGTATAAATAGAGGGTTGTAGCGGGACGTTGAAAATCGTTAATGATTATTTGTTAGTGGCGAACGCTTAGGGACACCTAAGTATGCTTCCACGACGAAATAAGGAGAAATTCCAACAGCTTACGTAGTTTGAACGAGGGAGGATTATCGGTCTTTGAGAAGGAAGATTTTACTATAGAGCAATAAGAGCTTGTGTGAAGTGGAACAGTTCTACAGTGATGCGAGTTTGGAATCAGTGGACCGACAAGCACCGAACAACTCGAAAAACAGGCAGTGAACGATGGAAGATAACGTCGCCGTGCGACGATCGATACCTGCTCCACATGGCGGAGAATGACCGTACAGATTCCTCCAGGCAGTAGGCAGAATCCTTGGTCTACTGCTACAGGTGTACTTGTGACGGTTTAGTCAATTTGTCGACGTCTGCTGTACCGTGGATTGCTTGCAAGGGTGTCTTATTACAGGATCTCCCTTACGTCAAACCATCGACGGCTGCGTCGGCAATGGGCTCATGAGCACAGAGCCTGGCAAACTGATGGACACCAAGTTGTCTTTTCATATGAATCACGCTTCAATTTGTGGGACCATTCGTTTTAGTCTCTATGCTGGTGAACGCTGCCTTTCAGAGTGGATTATCGAGCGACATATTAGCCTAACATTTGGTTTCAGGAGTGAATTCGTATCATGGACGATCTAATTTGCTACGAATTGAGGGTAATCTCAATAGCAACAGGTACGTCCGTGAAATGCTACAGCCTGAAGTCATTCCGTTCCTCCAAGCCATCCCTGGAGCTATCTTTCAGCAAGATAATGCACGCCCACATATCGCAAAGACTGTTCGGGACTTCTGTTCAGCCCAACACATGCAACTTCTTCCTTAGACTGCTTATTCACCGGATATGTCACCTATTAAGCACGTGTGGGATTTGGTGGGTTGGCGTCTCGCTCGTGATCAGGGACCTGCGACTTCAAAAGACGAACTTTTCTGCGCATACAAGCAATAGCTACACCCAATACTGATTTTAGACACTTAATATTGTTTTTTTATTGCTTTGAAAATCTTGTCATTTATTTGTACTAATACCAGTCGTTTGTGCCTTAAATTTCATTTAATTCAGATGACTCTTTCATGGTGTTGCATTTTTTACAAACGGCAGTTTATAAATAGATGACTCAACCAATTTTGGATGAAATAAATCTTTTGTGTGTGCATGTACAAATTACATTTCACGAATAAAAAATAATGTTTTGCTAAAGTATCATTTTTAATGTATTCCAAGGTATATTGTTTTTATTGTGATTACTGATAAACTCTTGTTTCATCAGTAAAAGCTTTTAAACTATAAATTCCAACATTAAAAACCAATGAAATAAATATTAATTAAAAAGATTTACTTTGGGAAAAATATATAATTAATCCAGTTGGAATAAGTTTTAAAAGTTTTAAGTAATTAAGTAAGAATCGCTTATATAAAAAAAATAAAAAGAAGAAAATATTGGTTTTAAAGACAGCTGGCAGACAGATTTTTAAATTGAATTCATGATTCGAAAGTTCTAAGTGATTGTTGCTCAAGGTCAAAGTAATTTCATACGAGTAATTAATGTCTGTTTTTTGTCTGAATATTCTAAATTTCGTATAAAAGCTCTTTTATTTCTGCTTAGTTAAAGATATTTTTCTATTACTTTTATTTTATTGGAATTCTAATCACTAATTAAAAATATTGAAAACTGTATACAAAAACAATTTAGGAAAATGATTTTAAATTCAGTCTTAAGGTATCCGACTACGTTCGGAGCCGTGATTTTAAAAAAGTGCATAAATGGATAATATTCATGATATTTAGTGTCACTTAGATTAGAATGCATATATAAAATTGCTTTAAGAACATTTTGACAAATACAATTATTTAAATACAATATTTTGGCAAAAAATTAACATAGAATAACCTTTTTTCAAAATGTTCGCCTTTTATAAAAAGGGCTTCTAAAATAATAATGTTTTGCTTATATAAAGTAAAGACTTCTCAAGAGAGTCTAAACTTTTTTTTTGAAAAATTTACATTATTTTCAGAGTTACCACAAATTGAAATAATTATCGGCGTTTTTTTTCTTAAAATTGCTCCCCTCTGTTGTAGTAAAATATGGATAAACCTACTTCTAACTTATATATTTCAAAAATTCTAGTTGAAACTCTGTAGAGAGGTCTGAGCTATATACAGGTAAAATATTATTATAATAGAAGCAATTTTCATAAAAGGAGAATGTTTTGAAAATTGGTCATTCTATGTTAATTTTCTGCCGAAATATTGTAGTTAAATAATTTTTTTTGTTAAAATGTACTTAAAACAATTTTATAAATGTATTCTAATCTATGTGACACTCAGTATCATGAAAATCATCCATTTATGCGCTTTTGCAAAATCACGGTACCGAACGTAGTCGGATACCTTAAACAGTAAAAATTATTTTTTAGAAGAAACTTCTTTAAATCTGATAAGAATCTACAACTCTTTTTTGAGGAAATTAATAATCTTAATTCATCTTAGTTTTTAGTAATCAATAATGAAACCTTTTTAAATAATCCACGTTCGCATTAATTGAGCTCTGAGCTTGGACTAAAAGCAACGGTTTACTTACATGATTTAAAAAATTACAATCAATGCTTTAAAAATTACAATAAGAAGGTACTTACATTTACGCGTTGTCTGAGAGATAAAAGGTGAAGTGAAAAAAAGGGGATCAAAACAATGTCACTCAACTTTGTTGGTGCTATATTTTTGCATGAAAATGTTCTGAAGATCTCGTTTTTTTCGTCCCTGCCTTTTTATACTCAGACCTTACAATAGTAAAATTTCTACGTCAAGTAGTCCTTTGATGCCCCTTTTTAACTACAGTTTTGGTCAATTAGTTTGTTGCAGGTGTATTGTATTCTTACATTTCCATATCTTAAGTTCTATGATCTGCGAATTTTTTGTATTCTTTAATACTTGTGAGATTTTAGAGTTTTCTTTTATTTAGGGTAAATGTAAAAATTTCCGAACAGGATGGTAACGAGTACTTCTCTTCGTATGCCTTTAGTTCTATATGAATTATTATAAAATGAAAAATCAGAATTTTGGCAACATATGCATATCTCGAAAAACTTAAATAAGCCTGAGAACATATCCATACTTTTACTTTTGAAAAGGAAGTTTTAAAGTAAAATTTAAAAATATTTATTATTATAATAAATACTGCTACGTTTTTAGAAACAAGTAATATAAAAAAAAATTTTAAGTCAATTCCTACTTAGATCAACGAAGAAAAATTTTATTTTAGCTACTTTTTATTAAATAGTTACAATTAATATAAATATGTATTTGCATATGACAGAATCACAACATTAAGTGGTCATTAATTTTTATTCATTATCATTAAGTATTGTATTGTCATTCAAAACAATCGTGTCTATAAAATTTCAGTTCAACGGAATGCTTTAAAACGTGAGAAAAAAAAAACCCTTTCAAGTTTTGACACAAGTCGCCACAAATGATGCCAACGTGGCTGTATTTGTAATTCTTTGAATAATTAGTTTTAATCAATTAATTTTTATTAATTATAATTAAAATATTATATTGGCATCCAAAATAATCATGTATATAAAATTTCAGCTCAATCTAGCGCTTTAAAATATATTTTATTAACGACTGAAAATTCCCCTAACATAAATAAATAAATATATAGAGAAAAATAATATAGAGAGATTGTGAGCTAATAGTAGGAATTGAAAAAATGGAGATGTAGAATTTTTTTATGGTTTTTAGATTTATTTAATACATTTTAAGAAAAAAAAATGATAAAATTAAGAAGAGAGAAAAAACTATTATTACTAAAATGGGAAACAATTAGTAAAAATTTACAGAAAATTACATAAATGGGGAAACACTGTACAAAAAAGTTTCCAAACAAATTCTCAACTTTTCAATTTTGATGTGTTACTTTGGTGTTCAATTTCGAAATAAGCTTCAGGATAATAAATATTTTAAAGTTTACCAAAACTAGAGAACTTTATCTTAGTTATTATATGTAATTGCTTTAAAAAACAGATTATATTCACAGAAGGGACAGTAAATTTTTTAACAAAATAGTGATTGATAAATTTGAAAGTTAAAATCTTTCTACTATTACCCTGAACATACACAAAAAATTTCAGTTAGTTATTCTTAAAACTTTTTGGGCAATCGCTGTCCCCATTTGAGTTTTTCGAGGAAAAAAAAAAACATTTCGAGCAAAACGCATTTTAAAGTTTAACATTATGTATAAAGTTATGGCATCCACTTTTACTAAAATAGTTGCAGTGTTTGTTCTAGTGTGAATGCAAAACAAAAAAGACTTTATATTTTTACAAAGCTAATAAGACAGTATATAAAATAAAATCATAAAAAAAAACAGTTTTTGAAAAAAAATTACGGTTTTAGGGTAGTTGGATATCTTAACAAATATATAAAAAAAATTAACCAGGTTAACTATACACGTAGTTAATTTATCATTTGTATAAATTAAATCTACGTTTTGCGTATGATAAGTTAGTTTTAAAGGGTTGATACACACACACATTTTTACTCGTGTAAATAGTTTATATATATATACAGCTTAGCTGTGTTAAGTATGTACAAAGGAAACTTTATTTAGAATAAAACCTCTTTAATGGTACAAATAGTTACATGGATGTTATTTTTGTGTTTCATTTTTATTTATCTTCAAACTCACGAAACTCCTTTAATAGCACGTTCCATGTAGATACGTGATTTTGAAATGTATGCTTTTATCTTTCTTTTTTTATCTCTCGAGATTATCTTTTTTTCGCAGTTTCCATGTCAACGAATTTTTTATTTCTTTTTCAATTCCTTCTATTAACTCACACTCTCTATATATTTATTTATTTATTTGTTTATTTAGTTATTTATTTATCTTGGCGGAATTTTCAATCGTTAATAAAATACATTTTAAAGAACTCAATTGACCTGAACTTTAATTTACATGATTATTTTGGATGACAATACAATATAATTTAATTATAATTAATAAAAATTAATTGATTAAAACTAATTATTTAAAGAATTACAAATACAGCCACGTTGGTGACTTAGCGGACCTTTTGGTGACTTGTGTCAAAACTTGAAAAGGTTTTTTTCTCACGTTTCAAAGCATTCAGTTGAACTGAAATTTTATTGACACGATTGTTTTGGATGACAATAAGATACTTTAATGAATATTAAAAAAAATTAATGACCACTTAATGTTGTGATTCTGTCCTATGTATATACATATTTATATTAATTGTAACTGTTTAATAAAAAGTAGCTCTAAAATAAAATTTTTCTTTGTTGATCTAAGTAGGAATTGACTTAATTTTTTTTGTATTACTTGTTTTAAATATGTGTGTGTGTGTGTGTGTGTGTGAGAGAGAGAGAGAGAGAGAGAGACTCAGCGATATGAGTAGTTTTAGTCAGAGAGTGTTAGGAATAATAATCCGAAGGTAAACACGAGAAAATTAAGAAAAAATGTCCTGGAAAAAACTTCTGCTATACTTGTAAATGGTTCTCCATTCAGTTCCTATGACAATAACCATTTAAAACAATAGCGCTAGAATTTGATAATGTTATAACGGAATCTTGATTTTGTTAAAAGTACAAAACTTTATACACATATATATTGCTCTTAAACTGAATTTAAATTAATTATTGTTTAGCAATAGTTATTGAAAGTCACTCACACAAGAACATAAAAAATCCCAATTTCTTACATTTAATTGAAATTATTTTAATAAATAAATTATAGTTTTTTTTAAAAAAAAAAACACTTAAAAAACACGCTTTTATAGTGAATTAAACTAAAAAGGAAAAGAATAATTCTTAACGTGAGAATAAAATGATTAACGAAGAAATGAATGTCATTGGGGTAAAAGCGTGGGGTGCTATATATTAATTGTTATAATTTCTTACTAGTTCTATTCCGAAATACTGAGTTAGTGTAAAAATGTAGTATAAAGCACACCCCACGCTTTTACCACAATGACATTAATTTTCTTGTTAATCCTTTTATTCTTATATTAAGAATTTTTTTTTTAAATTTTTAGTTTTATTCACTAAAAAGCTTGTTTATTTAGTTTTTTTTAAAAACTATAATTTATTTTTCATTTTCTTAGTTCGATCTGCAATAAAAGCCTGCTTTTTTAGTTTTTAAAACTATCATTTATTCTTTGTTGAATTTATCCTTGAGTTTGATATTTGGAGCCGGAATTACGTGGCTTCTGGAATTAGTCTTGCGCTTCAATGGATATTAATTGAAGGGTCTGAAGGGTACTTATTCCCTCCGCTTACGAAGCCTCGGATGAATCCCATATCGTTGTATTTCAAAGATTCGGTTCGGTCTCTATCGATACAGGTCTAAATAATTAAAGTTTCTAAGAAGAAATATTAAATGGCAATCGTATTATCACCTTTTAAACGTATTGCCATAATGTTAATTCGTATCATCACTTCTAAACATATTGCTTTATTAAAAAAAACATTTAGCTGTTAGAACATAAAGTTATCACCTTTTAAGCATATTGTTGTAATGTTAATTCGTATCATCACTTCTAAACGTATTGCTTTTAAAAAATATTAAAAATATTTAGTAGTTATAACATAAATTTTTTTTCACATGCGTGAGTCTTTTTTTATTTTTATTTTTAAAAAAACTAGACTTATATTATACTTATGGTAACGCCCCCATCCTACCCTTTCTCAGATAAAGAACATTTGTTTTGTATTAACCACAAGCCTGCTCGTGGTTTTAGGATTTCACCTTAATCTTTTAATCACTAAATGTAGAATTAATCGCCAAATCTGAAAATGTGGTCTGTGCAATAAGTCGCTAAATTTGGAAGTGGTACATGGATTACTCACCAAATCTGGAAATTGATATTCCTGATCATCCTGATCAGGACAATTGAACAAAATTATGCAATTATTGTATTGTCATCTGTCCTTGATAAGTGTGACAAATTTTGAATTAATCTGACCTTTTTAAGTGGGTAAAAATCAAGTTCAAAGATTCCATTACATACAAGGGAAACTTTTAAAAGCATGTTCAAAATAAAGTAATGCGCAATGTCTTTAATAACATCTTTATTCCCATTAGATAATTTATACTGTAGCTATAACCAATTTAAGTAATAACAAAAATTAGAGTAATTGAAGTAACCTCAGATGTAACATTCTTTCTATATAAAAATTATATTTAGCTTAATTGTGGAATTTCCGGCATTCCAAAAATTTAAGAAAAATATTTTTTTTGAAGAAGAATTAACGGTTTAAATATCTTATATATATACAGTCGGACCTCTATATAACGAAGTCGCTAAATCCCCCCAAAAAGTTCGTTACATAGAAAATTCGCTATATAGAGGTTCATCTTTTAATTTTCTTTATAAACCACATAAAACAAGTTTTAAATTCATAAACACTATATATTTAAAAAAAAGTGATTATCCACCCCGTTTGTGAATCTCATTATATACTTATTTTATAAACCTTACCTATCAAAAAAGGAAGAAAAAAAGAAAAACTGTAAGAAAAGTTACAAAGAGTCAGATTTTGAACCCCAAGGCAGATCTCTTTCAAAAGAGGCTATTTGAACGAATTTTCCTACGTAGGATTAACGATACTTTTTAAATATATACTTTCGAAAACTAAATGTTACAATTTTACACAATATATAGGTGATGACTGAATTCAAAATTTTAAGGAGTCTTTTATAATTGTATAATTTTTGGAGCTTGTATAATAGTTAATAGCATTTCTTATGTACTAGTTCTAGTTATTACGCAAACTGTGTGTTAGTAGGTTTCGTATGTTTTGAAATCGTTGATTATGTTTTCCTTTTAGCAAAAGGATTTTTTTTAAAAAAAAAAGATGAAAATGTTTATTATTGTGAATCCGTTGTTTATCTTAACTCGTCTTTCAGAACGAAAATTGAATCAAGAGAGGAAAATATATATCTCTTTAAAACATTGATGTCATTCATAAACCTTAAATCTGGACATGCTAGATTAACTATAAACCTTTTTTAGCGTTTTCAAAGTCTCCATTGGTGTTTTATCAAGGGTTGACAGAATTTAATGTTCAGCGCTGTTTAAGAAAAGTCATCTTTCTCACATCGCTGGGCAAAGGTAATTAACGTCTTAAGATAACAGCCGCACGTGTGGTTCGGTTATATGGCATGAACTAAACCAATTTGGGCAGTTAAGGAAGGGTTGGGAGAATCCATTTCAAATAGTTTTAGGTTCTTGCTTTCATCGTCAGCAATGGCTGTAGACCCGGAAATTTTGTATCACACCACAAAGTTATTCAACTGTAAAATTAATTATATACGCTGTTCACTTAAAATCAATAGTCAAATCATTTTCTAAGGTCTTAACTAACATACAAACGAAATAAGACACTTAACTTTTGACATTAACTACTTTTTGGAAAAAAATGATATTCTTCGCAATCTTATCAAAATATCAATTTTAAACGCAACTTTTTAAACTATTCGCCTTCACCGCTAAAATATTCATCATAGAACCTATGCTACCATGTATCCTGGAAGAATTCAATTAAAAAAATATTCTTGCTAAGTATCGTCAGAGTATTTGTAAAAAATGCTTATTCTATGTAACTTTAAAATGGATGGTACCATCGGTAAATAAAGGGTTCATCACATGAGTATTTAATGAGCAAAAAAGAACATTTACAACAGATAGATAATTTGGCATTTTAATAACTCCTATAGGATTTTATTAAGACCTATTTTCACATGAATAACTATAGATATTAATGCTTGATAAGGTCGTTATAAACCTGTTTTAATCAGCAAAATTGTATGCTAGATCATCTTAATACAGTTTTTCTCAAACTCTGAATATTAGCGACCCAATATTCAGTCACAATTTCCATCATGTCCCCCCCCCCCTCTCCAAACAACAATAATAATGTATTGAATTCAATAATATTAGGGCACTGATGCTACAACACAACTTCAACCTCTTACGCGCCACCAAACGATAATTGCGACGGACGTATATATACGTCTTTCCGAAGTACGATCTTTTCTGTGCACTGATATCCATAAAATTATTCCGAAGGCTTTGGAATGTAATAAAATACCTTGACAATATTACAAAGGATTTACTTATTCCATAGGATTTCATTCCTTTTCTCAATCCCTCCCCCTCCCCATGCATCGCATACGCGTTCCTACGTGGAAAAAGGTGCCATTGGGGAGCGATTTGCTTAACTTTAAAACGACAGTTTTAAGGGATTAATTATAAACCCTGCAAATTAACAAGATAAATATTAATTTGTGGATATCATTTTTCATATGATAAGCTCACGGGGTTACTGGTAACTTTTAAGCTTGTTTTTAACTTAATCAGTGTATTATATCAGTGTAAACATGTATTATTTTTTTATTATGTCAAATTGTGTTTTGTATTTGATTACTTTTCATAAATTAATAATTTTTTTAAATAATCTTTTTTTTTCTACTTTTCAATATGCTCGCGCCCCCCTCATAGAGTTTTCACGCCCCCCAGGGGGGCTAACCCCACAGTTTGAGAAACGCTGTCTTAATATATAAATATTGATCTAGATGTAACTATAATCAGTAATATTCTAATGCTAAGTCATATGAAATGTACATAAAACATTTTTTTATCTGAAAATTTATTTGTAATTCTTGCAATTCCTAAAAAAATGAATGTAGAGTTTTCAAGGGGTGCAATAAAAAGTATATATCTCCCCTCATAAAAAAGGCTTTTCTGTCGTATTTATCTTTGAAAGTCATTTTGAATTCTGCATTAAACCCAACTCTACATTCAGTTACATCTAACTGTATTTCATCCTCTGGAGCTAAATCTCCAAGGATATTGAGGCGGAAATTGGGATTTAGTTCTGACATCCTACTCCAATCAACTGAAGCTCTTTTCGGGAGTTTTATTATTCTGGAAATGGAAAAAGTGACGGAAAAAAATTGGTGGATAAAATTGGCTAGTTTGGAAGAGCCCTAATAATACATAAAGCTGGAGTAAAATATATTTATGTTAACATTTTTGAAATGAAAAGTATAAGCTCGTTTCCCAATCACCAGAAATAGTATAGAAATTCATATTGATATATTAGCGCACTTGTTCATTATTTATAAAGCGATCCAAATAAAGTGGATTTTTAATATATATATATTTCCAGTTATTATAAAGGAAATTCTCTTTTTAAAACGGGCTTTTTCTGTTATTTCGTTATTACAGTTATTATAAATTGGACCCTAGAAAAGATGCCTATTCAGTAAATGACAATACCAGTACTTGGAAATTAGTTTTTTCTTTAAGGTATCCGACTACGTTCGGAACCATGATTTTGCAAAAGCGGGTAAATGGATAATATTTATGATATTTAGTGTCACTTAGATTAAAATACATGTATAAAATTGTCTTAAGGACATTATGACAAAAAATATTTACTTAAATACAATATTTTGGCAAAAAATTAACTTAGAAAAACCTTTTTTCCAAATGTTCTCCTTTTGTAAAAAAATGCTTCTATTGTATTAATATTTTGCCTTTATTCAGCTCAGACTTCTGTACAGAGGCTCAACTAGAATTTTTGAAGTGCATAACTCGGAAGTCGATTTATCCATGTTTTACGAAAACAGAAGAGAGAAATTTTAAGAAAATACGACGATAATTATTTCAAATGATTGTAACTCTGAAAATAATGTGAATTTTTCAAAAATCATAGTTGAGCTTCTGTACAGGGGTCTGAGCTATATACAGGAAAAATATTAATACAATAGAAGCATTTTTTTACAAAAGGAGAACATTTGGAAAAAAGGTTATTCTAAGTTAATTTTTTTTGCCAAAATATTGTATTTAAATAATTTTTTTTTTGTCATATTGTCCTTAAAACAATTTTACACATGCATTCTAATCTAAGTGACACTAAATATCATGAAAATTATACATTTACGCGTTTTCTTATAATCATGGTTCCGAACGTGGTCGGACACCTTAAATGATCAAAATGTGGAAGCACAGTCCGATATCTTAACCCAGGAGAAGCACGCTTTTATTACTAACGTTAGTGGTCGCGCGGGGTGACGGAGTGACCCCTATCCATTTCCTATGGTTATATTTATTTAAAAAAACAAAAATTTTATCCCAGTGAATAATTTAATGAAGAGAAAGTATACTTACCTACTTTTAAGGACTTTAGATTTTTCTCAAATTATCAAAGAAAAATTGAAATCAAACTGAATTAAAATGTTTCAAATGTGCGTCACTTTACTAAAGACCAGTCACTCAGGAAAAATCACAGACCCTTTTCTCTGACATCACATGAATTATGTTTGCAGACAAAAGTCTCATATTTTGTTCAAGTTATTGTAGTTTTACTGTCCTTTGATGATCAACAAATAGCATTTTTGAACTTTTGCCTGCTTGTGTCATTTTGACAAGGCACAATGTGTCTTGTGGTACACTTGTCGCTTCATATCTTTCTTGATGGAGTTTTTTAGGTAGCATTTGAAATCTTTCCTTTCGATTTAAAAGTTCCATGTTTATCACTTTTCTCAAATTTTCTTTCGCTGTCATGATATTTTGTTTTTGATTAAGGGAAGTTGTAAATAATGTATCTCTGTTGAGCTTTTTCCCATGTAAAAGAGTTTTATGATATTTGGAAAAGCACGGAGAGCACTTTGAAGGATTACTTGGCCAAGATTTTTTTTATGAGTATTCGCAACAAATATAAAGCATAATGAAAAACACGTTTTACACATTTTTTTAGAACTAACAACCATATTATTATATTGAATACCCTTTTTCTTAGGAGCGGTCACGTGGGGCACAGAGTTCACGAAATCGTTAATTCTGGCAAAACTGTTTATTTGAAACCAAAAGCCCTGGCACTATCCCCCTGTATGACAGTCTTCATGGGAACTAAAATATATTTGTCACATATCTCAATCTTATTTGGGAGTGGTAAACAATATTTTTTTACAAATCTTGAGATACTTGTTCTGACTGAGTTTCCGAAGCGACAACTTTTTTTTCCTAAATATTTTCTATGGTCATGCAACATTTTCCACCTATGAATAACTTAGTGATTTTGATTGCCTTGCTGTACGACTTATTGTGATCTATTAATGTAAATGAGCAGAATATAAAAAAAGAAAAGAAATGGGCATCTGTGATCTATATTGAAAGAAATTGAAACTGATTAAACAAGGGAAGAACCTGCTAAAATAATGCATAATAATCATGATAGCGAAAGTAAATTTGAGAAAAGCGATGAATATGAAACGAAAGGAAAATTTTCAAATGCTACCTAAAGAAATCCATTACCTAAAATATGAAGCCATAAGAGCACTAGAAGACATACTTCGTCAAGTCAAAAACATACTAGCACAAGCAAAAGTTCAACATGCAATTTTTCAATCATCAAAGGACATTTTAAAACTACAATAACTTGGAACAAAATATGACAGTTTTGACCGCAAATTACATTCCTATAATGTTAGTGAAAAGTGTCTGTGGTTTGAGTCTTTATTTAAGGTCACGCACATTTGAAACATTTTAGTTCAGTTTTATAGGATTTTTTGCTAAAATTATCAAAGAATAATTGAAAAGTTCTTGGAAGTAGGTAAGTATGCTTTCTCTTAATTAAATTATTCACTGGAATCATGATTTTTGTCATGTACAATAAAAATAGTTATACAAAAGGATTGGGGTGACTCAATCACCACGCGTGACTATTAACGCTATTATCGAGTGTGCGTCCGCTCCCGGTTAAAATATTTTGAAGTCTTCGAGCCTTAAATATTAAAAATAACACAATTATTATTCATTGGAAATTTATTTTATTTTACATAATTTATAACTTTAGTTCTAAATGCTAATTCTCTGAGGCTTAAAATTAAAGTTCGCTTAAAACTTTTTTTTTTATATGAGCATTCATTTTTTAAAAAAATTAATTTACATTTTTGTAAACATTGTCACGCATTTGGGTTTACTCTGCTTTACAATTCAGCTATTATATCAAGAATAATATTTTATTTTTTTAAAAAAATGAACTCGTGTGAAGAGCGGGTACTTCAGCCAGTATACTTTTAAAGTATCAGTGATGCACAAGGTATCTTATAAATAATTTCTTCATACTAAATTAAGAACAAGTTTAATGATTATTAGCTGCTTCCAAGGACTTGTCTTGCTATGCAAAGCTTTTCAGGGGAAGGATTACGATTAGAAATTGACACTCTTAGCTGAGATTTATATAGCTGAGATTTAGCTGAGATTTATATTTTGTCTTCAAAGCAGCCACCACATTTTGAAATCTGTTTCAATTTAAAAATTAGAGAAAGAAGAATAACATAATAATTATCCTATTACTTAAAAGTTACATATACAAAATTTAATATACTTATCGTATAATTTTGAACGGTTTATAATTAAGATCGTACTGTAACTTTAGCGTCAAAGTGCATTATTATTGCATTCAATACATTATTATTGTATAAGGGCGGTGCGATAAAAATTATGATTGAAAAGTGGGTCGCCACTGTTGGAAGTTTGAGAAGTACTGTTATAATAGGTTTTGCGCTTCCCACAGGTGTTCTTTGTGAGATTATGCAGATGGGTAGTAATCTTCTCAAGGTCTACGTAAAGGTTAATAAGAAAGTTCGCCCTTTCGTAAGTTTTTGTTTTTCATGGCTCGATATTTTGAATAGGTAATAGTGTTTTAACAAATATTAATAAAACATTTGCATATTAATGTCATTTACAACTAGAAGTTCTGAATTCCTTATTGTAGAAGCAGAGAGTGAGGGAGAGAGAGTTAAAAGAAATACTTTCTCATTATTATTTGAAGGAACTGTTGAATTATTACTTAAATTACTTTGAAAATCAAATTTCAAACTATTGGCATCATCCAAATCTCTCTGAAACTTTGAGTAACTTGTCAAATACCTTAGGAATTTATTATTCCACTTCTGTTACGAACTTTTTCTTTTTACAACGAATAAAAAACTAAAAGATGTAAAAGAGAAATAAGATGTTAATAAACAAAAAAAGTGCTCAAATGTCCGACAAAGTATAGAAAAATATAATTGAAGAAAATTCCTCGTTGAAGATTTAAAAAAAACAACAAATACTCTTCTTTATGGAGGTAATAATGCATTTTTCTTTTACATATACATGAAACATTACATTGTATTTGCTCAGTAAAGTAAAAATAAATGTTTCTTTATATTAAAAAAATGCTTTGAAAGGACGTTCTATGTTTCTTCTTTTTTTAGTTACTGTCAAAATCTCAATAAGTGCTCAGAAAATAAAAATTTTTTTCCCTCTCGGATGGTGCTTTTCAAGTCGAAGTAGGAAAATTGTCATTTTTAAAGAATACAAAGTGAAAATCGCTTAACACGAATTTTTTTCACAAAATTATCAAAGAAAATTTTGAAAAGTCCTTAAAAGAAGGTAAATATACTTTCTCTTAGTTAAATTATTCAATGGAATTACGATTTTACAGTGTACAATAAAAAAAATTATAAACAACTAATACAAAAATTTTTTTACTTAAGTCAATTGCTACTTAGATCAACAATTTTTTTTTTATTTTAGCTACTTTTTATTAAATAGTTACAATTAATAGAAATATGTATGTACATATGTCAGAATCACAACATTAAGTGGTCATTAAATTTTATTCATTATCATTAAAGTATCGTATTGTCATCCAAAACAATCGTGTATATAAAATTTCAGTTCAACTGTATACTTTAAAACGTAAGAAAAAACATATTTTAAACTTTTGACCCAAGTCGCTAAAAATGAAACCAACGTGGCTGTATCTGTAATTCTTTAAATGTTTAGTTTCAGTCAACTAATTTTAATTAATTATAATTAAGTTACCGTACTTTTACCCAAAACAATAGTCTATGGAAAATTTCAGCTCAAATGAGCGCTTTAAAATGTGAGAAATAAACCTTTTCAAGTTTTGACACAAGTCGCCAAAATGGTCGCCAAAAATGATGCCAACGTGGCTGTATTTGTAATTCTTCGAATAATAAGTTTTAATCAATTAATTTTTATTAATTATAATTGAATTACTATATTGTCAACCAAAGTAATCATGTATATAAAATTTCAGTTTAATTGAGCGCTCTGAAATGTATTTTATTAACGATTGAAAATTCCACCAAGATAAATAAATATATTGAGAATGGGAGTTAATAGTAGGAGAATAGAGGAAAAAAGTATTGGAGTGACTCAGTCCCCCCCCCTTCCCTAGACTACTAACGTTAATATCAAGTGCACGCTTTCTCCCTGGTAAATAACATGGAGGCACCCAAGTGCACCAATGAGGAAAAAATCCTTCCAAACATTGTTGCGGTGGAGCATACTGAACGACAATTACTCAAATCACAAGGCACTGAGTTTTGTCTGATTTTTTTTCTTCAAACTAATTGCCCGCTGCAACAAATGCCTGAATACATGCTCCAGTCGCTTAGAGGTAGCGTGCCCACATCGTAAGCATAGGGTTGCGGGTTCGAGTCCTACTGAAGTCGATAGATTTTCTGGATACGAAAGTCGTGGGGATGCTAGGGATGGCGATCTGAGATCGATTAATCGAATAATTAATTTCTCGGACAAAAAATCGATTTTTTAAATCGATATGTAGCACTGAATCGATTCGGTGAATCGATATTTCATCGTAGAAAATCGATATTCGATTTTTTCTGTTTTGGTACAAACCGTAAAATTATTTACAATTAGTTGAATACACCGGAATGTCAGGGCTTAAACGAAGAATTTAAAGACTATTTATTGCTGGCAGTTGTGCACCAGAAGTATAGTCCTATACTTTACTGCAAGGACAGAAAAACTCTATCATTACGTTCATTCAATAGCTATGATGTATATGAGTATCGTTGGATAATCTGTTTCTTGTGAGCGCCTTTTTTCGATTGCCGGCAACATCACAAGTCATAAGCGGAACTGCTTGGATCCCTGTAGACTTGACAGACTGTTGTTTTTAAAAATCTTAGATGTTAAGAATTGGAAGCTATAATCTATATTAAATATTTTCTAAACTTTTTAATGTAACAAATACATTTAGAAAATAATTGTCTTCTTTTATACCTTATACTTTGATATGGTAATAAAATTAATTGTAATTGTCGAATTCCCTGAACTAAAAAATTCCCTGATTTTACTGATAAGAGATCGTTTATTATGGTGTATTTCTTATTTTTTATAAAATGGATTTATATATATATATATATTTACATTGTAAATGCCGACTTGAAAAAAAAAATGGATTTTTTAGAAATCGATCTTTTAGACCTCGTTTTTTTGCGAATTGATTCATCAAGTCACGATACGAATCGATTTAAAAATCGATCTTTTTAGGAAAGAATCGCCATCCCTAAGGCATGCATGTCATATGATTATGTGACACGTAAATATCCCTTTTAGTATCAATTTGGCTTTGGTACTGTCGGTAAATTTAAATCATGGCTATATTTAGCATCCGAAGAGAGCTTGAATTAAAAATTAATTCAAGCATCCAAGTTTGGTAACGAGGGCGCAACTAGATGGTGCCACCATGAAATGGCTCCCACATTTAGGGTCTTGTCATGTCTGCAAGAGCTAAGTTGCTAAAATACAGCCCGATTGGAAAAAAACAAGAGCGACAAATCTCTCAATATCAAAATTAAGGTAAGGTGAATAGTTTGTCGCTGCCCGATAATCGCGGGTGTGAGAGGATTCGAGGAAGAAGTGGACATGATCAAAAAATCTATCTTTAGAACCTTACGAAATACACTTTTATAACTTAACTCTGGCAGCAATATGAAATTCTAACCCGTAATCAAATAACTAAAATATAGAAGGTACTTATATGGAGTAGAAACTCTTTGTATGATCCTTCTTGAAGCCCTATAGCATGGTCAGCTCCCTTAACCACTTCCTGATGGTTTCTCTGTCAAATATTAATCTTAAAATGAGCGACTACCAGTCGCTATTTACTAACTCTTGGAGTTCAGTTTAACGATCAACGTTTAACTTTTAATTCAAATACTCAACTACAGGCGCTTAAATAGTATTTGCATTTGCATAAAATCAAGTCATCTTTATGGAAAGCGGTTTTTAAACTAACATCACAATTAAAGAATATTTTCCCCAAGAGTATTAGTAGAAGATCCAAATGAAACCCGTTACAAGTTCACGATGCCATAGCGTTAACATTTTTGGTAATAAATTTCAATATGTGGGGGGAAAAAAGGCAAAATTTACTTTCGGAACGTCCCTCGTATTAAAAACAGATGACACTAATTCGTTTAAAATATTTTAAAGTAATGAATCTAAGGCAAAAAAAAGTCAGAAAACCTTTTAACAATCCGTTCAAAACCTTTACATAAATTGATTTTCCTAAAATTAGTGTCTGTTTTCTCCGGCTAAAAAAAGTGAAGCATTTAAAAATAAAACTAATTTATCTTAAGAATATATTCGGAAGCCTAACATAGAAATTTACGCTAAAGCTTCTAATTATACAACCACACTTAACGAACGTTTCAAAACATTCAATTTTTCTGTCTTCACATCTTCATCTCACGCAAGACACGCATTACTGCATGTTTAAAGCTCTTTTTAAATAAAATTTAAAAGCGTAGTGCGCTGGGAAAAAAGTATAAATCGAATACAAAAACAAAATGGAGCGGTTAGTAAAATAAAGGTAATTTTTCAACTCTCTTTTGCTTCAGTAAGCTCTTCGAGAAACGTTTACAGTCTTTCAGTTACTAATCCTGTGCGATGAAGAATGCATGATTGAATGGCAATTATTTAAGATTAATGATAGCATTTCGAATGGTTTTCTTGTTTCGTAACTTTTCTAAGCAGAAAAAAGTCAATAAAACATTCACAAAGTAATTCTATATGGAGTTCAAGTTGGTTTAAGTAAAGGAAGATTATGTAGATAATATCAGCACATCAATTAAAATTATTTAAATTTTAGGATGGATTAATAACAAAGTTAAAATAATGACATTGTGTCCGGGCTTAAGGTATACGACTACGTTCGGAACCGTGATTTTAAAAAAGCGCAGAAATGGATAATTTTCGTGATATTTAGTGTCACTTATATTAGAATGCATGCATAAAATTGTTTTAAGGGTATTTTGAGAAAAAAAATTATTTAAATACAATATTTCGGCAAAAAATTAACTTAGAATAACCTTTTTTCCAAATGTTCTCCTTTTGTGAAAAATGCTTCTATTGTAATAATATTTTTTCTGTATATAGCTCAGACCTCTGTACAGAGGCTCAACTATGTGAATTTTGAAAAATTCACATTATTTTCAGAGTTACAACCCATTGGAATAATGATCGGCGTTTTTTTCTTAAAATTGCTTCCCTCTGTTGTAGTAAAACATGGATGAACCCACTTCTATATTATATATTTCAAAAATTCTAGTTGAGCCTCTGTACAGAGGTCTGAGCTATAGACAGGCAAATTATTATTATAATAGAAGCATTTTTCGCAAAAGGAGAATATTTTGAAAATGGGCTATTCTATGTTCATTTTTTGTCAAAATATTGTACTTAAATAATTTTTTATTGTAATACTATTCTTAAAACAATTTTAATTACATTTTCTAATCTAAGTGACACTAAATATCCTAAATATTATCCATTTATACGCTTTTGCAAAATCACGGTTCCGAACGTAGTCGGATAACATAGTAAAGGAAGATTATGTAGATAGTATCAGCACATCAATACAAATTATTTAAATTTTAGGATGATTTAATATCAAAGTTAAAATAATGACATTGTGTCTGGGCTTAAACTATCTAAAAGTTATAGCTTATTATTGCAGAACTACTCATCAGAATGTAATGAACTGTTCATCCGTGGATTGGAAACTCCTGAAATATTTTTTGGATCTAGTGCGATAGGCCGCACGTGTGCGTATTATTTGGTAGTCGTAGACGATAAAGTTGTTACACTGACTTCATTAGTAAAGATGTGGACAGATGTGATACAATAACAGGGAAATACGTTTAACGTGAAAACGCTTAAGATGAAATATCGGTTAACACGAAAATATACAACGTTCCTTCCAAACTATAATGTATTTCCATGCATTTTTTTCTTAACACGAAATGAAAATCGTTTAACAAGAAAAGATTTCCCTTCTGGGAATGAGCAAAATACGGAAAACACCAGCCGCACTGGCGAGATTTAAGAAGGGGGGTGAGGGAATGAAATAGGTGGTTTTACATGATTCGTAGAAAGGAGACTAACATGGTTTTGAAATACCCTTGGAATATCCTGTGATCCTAGTCAATTTATCCTTCAAAGCTTCTTTCAAATGCCACGCAAAATCATCTCATCTCTTATCAGTTGGCTTTGGAATGCGGTGTGGAGTACATACAGAGTGATTAAAAATCAGTGAGTTTGTGGCTTAACCCCAAGGCGAAATCAGTAAGAAAAATGGACGACATTGAATAATTTTTTGACAATTTGATGCTAAAAAGATAATGTAAAGAAAAGTATCAGATTATTTTCCAAAATCTCAATAATTGTTTTGTTTTTTAAGAAACTTGGAAGCTTTGTATTAAATTTCATTAAGTTCCTGTGAAGGTTTTTGTTCCACTAATTTATATCAAATCCATGCTTATATATACATATCTATGTTAGTAAAATATAATCTAATTAACTTAATCATGGTGAATATTTTTTTTGGCAATGTCATTTAACACGAAAAAATATTGCAGCCCCCTCAGTTTTGTGTTAAACGATTTTCACTGTATTTTGTTACATTTAAAATTAGAAAGAAAAGAAGACGTGAAAATAACTATCGGTAAGAGCAGATGATAATTGAAGACTGGATTAATGTGTTTACTGCTAAAATTAAGTGACAAGAATATGTACAAAAAAAAAAAAAAAAAAGAGTGTAAAGGAGACAATGTATTGCAAATTTCTTATACCTTTCATCAGTGCTTCCCAAACTTACACTATTCGCGACCCAAAATTCAATCATAATTTTTGTCGCGCCCCCCTTACATACAATAACAATGCATCGGATTCTATAATACTATACTTTGACACTAAAGCTACTGTACAAGTTTAAAATCTTAAGCGCCACCGGCGTATATATACGTCTTGCTCAATCAAACCTATAATTACCCGGATGTATATATACGTCTTTCTGAAGTACGCGGTCTTTTCTATACACTGCTATCCATAAAATAACTTCAAAGACTTTGGAATGCAATAAAAGGACCTTGACAGTGTTTACGAAGGATTTAATTATTTTAGAGAGAAGGTTTTACATATTTCTATTCATTCCTCCCAATACATCACATACACGCATCTGTGTGGAAAACGGTACCATTGGAGAGCGAATCTTGTAACTTTTAATTGGCAGTAAAGAGACTAATTACAAATCATACAAATTATCAAGATAATTATTAATTTTTGCATGTAATTCTTATATGACAACCCCATTGGGTCGCTGGTAATTATTAAACTTGTCCTAAACTTAGTTTTATTAAATTAATTATAAAATACATTGTGGAGTATTGATACATTTATATTATATCAATGGAATGTGTATTTTATTTTTTATTATGTCAGAATGTATTTTATTTGTTTACTTTCCATAAATTAATAATTTTCTTAAATAATCTTTCGTTTTCTACTTTTCAATATGCTCGCGCCTCCCTCGTACAGTTATCCCGCCCCTTAGGGGGGCACGCCCCACAGTTTGAGAAAAGCTGTCTTCTACGGTTCGAAGATTTCTTCGGTTTCGAAGATTACAAGCATGAAATAATAATAGAGTTTATTATTTTCTTAAAAATGTTATATTTCTAATATAAATTGAGTCACGAAGTTTTCTTTGATATGAACAATAAATAAAGAATTCTAATATTTCTTCGTTCAAAATTTATTTTAATATCTTCTGCTTACTCAAACACTGAAAGATTCAAGCAATTTGTCATTTTCAGACAAATTTCAACTTTTTGCACAAGTTAGCATAATCTTTCAAAAAGAGAAATAAATATTATTTTGAACTCAGAAATTCTGGAAAATAGTTTAAGTCATCTTGATATCGATCCAAGAACTTTAAATTATTTTATGAGTTTCTTTAGCAAATAAATCTTCAGATTTTTTTCACTGGGATAAAATTCAATTCATTCCGTAGAGCTGAGATAAGAAATATTTGAAAACTTACAATGGAAATTTATTCACAAAATACTACTTAGAATCGGCCATTGAAAAAACTATAAAAATAATGAAAACATATATATAGTAATGTAAAATGTTTTCTTATGAAATTTATTAGATAAAAACTTTTTGAAGATAAAACGTTAACTTCATATTCTTGAGAAATATAATGATTAAAATTAATAGTCAATTTATAATACAAATAATAAACCCTTTATATACCACATTATGATTTACTGGAATGTTTGTCATGCAATATATATTTTTTTAATCACTACATTGAAAATTAATGGATATACATAAACAAAATACTCAACTTTCGGAGATTTAATTAGTTAGAGCAAATTAATTAAGTACATTCAAATATAAAATTAATTATATATATGCACACTGTTAACTTAAAATAAATAGTCAAATTGTTTTCTAAGTTCTTCATTAGCGAACAAAAAACAAAAAAATATAAGACACTTCCCTTTTGACATAAACTATTTTTTGGAACAAAATGAGAATCCTCGCAATCCACTGAAAACGCAATTTCTGCTGTAAAACTATTCGCCTTCCTCGCTAAAATACTCATAATAGAACCCGTGCAGCCGTATATCTTGAAAGAGTGGATTTAAAAGAATATTTCTGCTAAGTATCGTCAGAGTATTCGTAAAAATGTTTGTTCTATGTAATTTTAAATTGAGTGGTACTTAAAAGTAACGTTGATAGAAAAATAACAGGAGTATTACTATTCTTAAAATCTATGTGAATTGCACAAGAGTCTTTATACACACATAGAACCAATTCGTACTAAGCATGAAAAATATCTTAAAAATAAAACATTTTAAAGCACAAGCCAAACTGCAACTCGATAACTGACAGTGCCTTTGAAGCATTACATTGAAAAGCTGATTATTATTTTTCAATTCCTACTGTTGGGTCACTCTCTCTATATATTTATTTATTTATCTTGGTGGAATTTTTTTAATCGTTAATAAAATACATTTTAAAGCTCTCCATTGAGCTAAAATTTTATATACATGATTATTTTGGATGACAATACAATAATTTAACTATAATTAATAGAAATTAATTAATTAAAACTAATTATTTGAAGAATTACAAATACATCCACATTGGCATTATTTTTGGCGACTTAGCGACCCTTTTGGCGACTTGTGTCAAAACATGAAAGGTTTTTTTCTCACGTTTTAAAGCATTCAGTTGAACTGAAATTTTATATGCACGATTATTTTGGACGACAATACGATACTTTAATGATAATTAATAAAAATTTATGACCACTTAATGTTGTGATTCTATCATATGTATATACATATTTATATTAATTGTAACTATTTAATCAAAAGTAGCTAAAATAAAATTTTTCTTTGTTGATCTAAATAGGAATTGACTTAAATTTTTTTTTTTTATATTAATTGTTTAATTATTAATATTCAGTTACATGTTACCTTTTTGTGCAAACGGTTTTTTTTAGTTTTGAATTGTGTAACAAATCTATTAATAGCACTTAAGAACACTGTTTATATTCAAATATTCTCTTTAATGATAGTTAATACAATTGTTTTTAAGAACCATCAGACTTGTGTGCATTCTTATTTTTAAATAGTTATTTCATTTTTAATAATTTTATATTTTTTTTCCCCAAAGAATTCCTTTATGACAAATTCTGTTATTAATAAAATCTAAATTTATGAAGTATATTGATATTTCAACATACAGAAACTTTTTATATATTTTATCTGACTTCGAACAAATTTAGCATGCACTCCTTCCTCCTCGAGAGTGCATTTCCGCGAGACCTTTTTTAGAGAATTTCTACTCAAACAAAAGAAAAAAAGAACGTTTACTGATTTTCAAATATATAGGCCTCAAATATATACCTCAAAAACGAAAACTTTTTTAGCAATAAGGCGCACATAATTCCTCTTCTAAAATGAATTTCTCAAAAACGGATTTTAGCGGATCCTTAACAAAAAAAGCATACAGACCAATTTTCATGTCTTTTGCCTAATAGTTAAAGAAGAAAATTGTTGCGTGTTACGACCCCTTAACCACCTTTGAGAATCTATATCATTTAACCCCCCGTTTTTAGCTGATCTCTAAATAAAAGCAAAAAAAAGTGTCACATTTCAAGTCGCACAGTAGTTTCAGAGATCTTGTGAAGTGTGAGTGATAGTCGCTTTTATATTATATACACAATTTGCAGGTTTAGTTATACACTATATAAGGTAATGCCATATAGATGTTTATTTATTATTTTGACATAAATATTATACCAGTGTTTCTCAAACTATGGGGCACACCCCCAGGGGGGAGTGATAACTCTTCGAGGGGGCGCGAGCATATTAAAAGTCGAAAACCAAAGATTATTTTAAAAAATCATTAATTTTTTGAATGTAAACAAAATACATTCTGACATAATAAAAAAGGAAATTAACATTAACACTTATATAATACACACATACTTATAAATGTATCAGTACTGCACAAAGTACTTTATAATTAATTTAACAATAATAAATTAAGAATGTTTAATAATTACCAGTGACCCCATGGGCTTGTCATAAATAATATTATATACAAAAATTATCACTTATCTTTATAATTTGTACGGTTTATAAATAATCCCTTAATTGCCGATTAAAAGTTACGCGATTCGCTCCCTAATGCCTCCGTTCTCCCCGTAGGTGCGCGTATGTGAAGTATTAGAGAGGGGGTGGGAGAAAAAGAATAAATATGGAAATCTTCTGATATAAGTAAGCACTTTGCAAAAACTGTCAAAGTCCTTTTATTGTATTCCAAAACCTTAAGATTAATTTTATGGATAGCAGTATGCAGAAAAGATCGTACTTCAGAAAGACGTATTTATATGTCCGGGGCATTTAACGCAACGGTTGAGCGAGACATATATATACGCCGGTGGCACTTTAGAGGTTAAAGTCGTTTTGTAGCTTTAGAGTAAAAAAATAGAACAACTGAATTCAATACATTGATATTATATGAAGGGGGCGCGATGAAAATTATCATTGAATATTGGGTCGCCAATATTAAAAGTTTGAGAAGCACTGTATTATATTCATTTTGACTTCTATACAGGGGGATTCGCTACCAGACCGACAAACTTGCAGGGTGTGTAGGGGTTATACAGTCGATTGAGAATCACATAGAAATACAGCATCGTAAATGCCGTTGTTGCAAGCTATAAGGCAAAGAAAATGAGAAAAATTACATAAACATCAACACATTAATCAGCATAACGTCCTTGTGTGGGCTAAATAAGAGCCTTCATCGTATGCAACCACGTGTATTTTCACAGCAGCTCTTGGTTAATGTTTGGGCCGACATTCTTGGGGACTACATCATTGGACCATACTTTCTGCAGATTGATTTGAACACGGTAGGGCTTATTTCATATATCTTCTTGTAACAAGTCCTACCCGAACTTCTAGATACAGGGCATGTACCTCCGTTGTTGTACCACTAGATGAGGTACCAGGATGACAAGGCTCCTCCACATTACAAAACACAATTTCATGAAAAACATCTCAATGCAACCTTTGGACAGCAGTGGATAGGTAGGGATGACCCAGTTCTTTGACCTACCAGATCACCGGGTCTATCATGTGTGGGCTTCTTCTTCTGGGATCACATGAAGAGTTTGGTGAACGAGACACCCTTTCCTTCAGTTGAAGACCTTATCAGCTGCTGGGAAGATATGTGACATGCCAGGAATTCTTTAGAATGTAAGGAATTCCATGCAGCGCCACTGTCAGACCTGCCTGACGACATCTTGTCGTAACTTCAAAAACCTATTGTATTACAACTTTTCAATAAAAAATTTTCTGTCCCCTTCATGTGTTGCTGTTTCTGCTCTTTTTCTCTGCTTCTTTGCACTAAAGCTCGTAACTACGGGTTAGCGAGACCCTGTATTCCTATGTGATTCAGAGTCGTCTCTGTACCTCTCTCTTGTTAGTTTTGTAGAGAATCATCCTGTATACAGGTTTGCTTAAATAGTATGTACAGTTTTATTTATATACTTATGTAGAAAATTTAATTCAATTTGAGAGATAATTCTGCTTTTATAATAAGAAGTTTCGTAATGTGCATTTTAATTTTAAAATGCGTTTAAAATACAGTCGGACCTCTATATAACGAAGTCGCTAAATCCCGAAAAAACGTTCGTTACATGGAAAATTCGCAATATAGAGGTTCATCTTTCAATATATTTTATGAACCACGTAGAACAAATTTTAAATTCATAAGCCCTATATGATAAATAAAAAGTAATTATTCACACCTTTTTTGTAAATTAATAACTATTTATTTTATATATCTTACTCATTAAAAAAAAAACTGCAAGGAAAACAAGAAAAAAGGATGTCGAGGAATACAATGTATTTTCAGAAAATAATTTTATATTAAAATTAATGAATTTTAAGGACATTTTCTAATTTAAAACCTACGAGTAATTTTAAACATACATTCTTTTGATAACTTGTAACTTAAAGTATATATTAGCAGATGTATCCTTTAATTACTCGTAAAGTCTATTTTTTTCTTTTGAGTTTTCTGTTCGAAAGAATGTTTTCTCTCATAATACTCCTCGCATCTTTGCAATGCCCCCGATAACCCCCCTTCGGGCGTATTTCCTTCACACTGTAATCCCCGTTAAATTATTTCAAGCAATTTTATCATTTCATCATACGAAGGTTCAGAAATACTTTAAAAATAGGGAGAAAAAAAAATTGAAACACAAGAAAAAAAGTTCGTTGTACAGAAAATGTGCACTTCGCTGTAGGGAGGTTATTTTATGAAGAAAATCGTGAAATGTTCTTGGTTCCAGAACAAAGTTCGTTGTGTAGAAAAACTTGCAATATAGAGGTTCAACTATATTTTTTATTAAGTTTTTTTAGGCATCATACAAGCAAACAATGGTATCGTAATATTTCAATATGTTACTGAAAACTTAGAATTCAGTTCATGCTGGGCCAATCGATGCCTCTTTCGTTACTTCTTTGTCTTTCGAAAATTAATGATCCTTTCGAAGAAACTTTAAATTGTTTTCTCGAAGAAAAAAAAAATAACCTTTTAGAATAAATCTTAAGACGTGCGTATTTTAACTAAAGAAACTGGTGTTTTAAAAATGCTCTTAAATTTCAATCACGATTTTTAAATAAATTACATTGTTTGTCAAATATCAGTTTAATTTGATTTTAGATTAATTTCGCCCTAGTATTGAAATAAAAATAAGTTACTATAATTCTCACTAAAAGGCATGAGTTATCGTAACTTTGAGTGGCCGGCAATTCGTAAATTGGAGTAACCGGTAGAGTCTTAATAAGGAGTTATTGGTGATTGTAACAATGGTTATTGGTTATTGCTGCTATAATTTACAGATGATGTGTTAAATGTGTTATGAGATATTATAAATATCCGAGTTGTTGGGGAAAATGAATTGGGGAATGTTGGGGAAATTATGATTTAATGGGGATTTCAATTATGTATTGGGGTTATCAAAATTAAATCCTTCCAGGTTTATTTTAATTCTGGATTTTGTATTAAAAAAAAGGCAATTCTTATAAGTTTATTTTCAAACATACATATATTTTTTTAACAAAATAACCCCATCCATCCGCATTAAAATTTCCTAAAAATTAATGTAAAAAATCTATTTAAACCAATGAGTAATTTATCTGTAAAGCTGGCTTTCTGTATGGCACAGAAATTATTAAATTTAAGAGTCAGTTCACGCTAACTATAAATATAAAGCTTAGAATACCCAGATTTTGTCTAAAATTACAAAGTTTATTTACATCTTTTGCCTTTACATAAATGATTATAAAATTATTAATCAAAATTTGATTATATTTAACATTTGAGAAATCGAAAAAATTTCCAATTATTGCATGTTATTTATAGAAAAATTTTTCATCTGCTAGTTAAATATTCGACACTTTGGAAATCTGTACAATTATATTCTTTATTATTAATTAATAATTAATAATTAATTAATTAATAAAAATAATTATGATGTCGCACTAAAAAGATACCTACTTCCGGGGAATGTGTTAGGTCTGGAATGGCAAAATTCCAATCCGCAGACCATTAGAAATAAAAAAAATTAAAAAATTCTGAATTTTTTTTTGTATATACATAATTTAACATGGAACGAATTATATTTGTACATCACACTAGATAAATTTCACAGAAACTGCGTCGATAAGGCCCTTTTCCAAGCGATAACTTTTACTGCTAAATGATTTCACCCTTACTAAAAATATGTGTTTTCTTCTACGAATTCTTTTGGCACTATTCCATCATCTAAAACTATATGGAATATTGGTCCAAATATCTGTCTTTCTCTCTACCGAAAGCAAATTTCACCACTGGAAACCGGATATCCCTTTTTGTAGCTTCGCGCTCTCATAGGAATTATTTCACGACTTTCTTTACTTGATAATCGAAATGGAATTTTAATCTATTGCTGTCAGGGAACATCTAACAGTCATTCAATTTGTTTTTATTCTTTGGGTTTAGAATTAGTTTTGTTCCAGTACATATTTTAGAAGCCCGTAAGCAGATAATAAATGCGAAGAAAGTTCTGAAAGTAAGTGTTTTTCACACAAAAACTTTATTGCTAAGACAAAATGCACCACGGCATCGTGAATTATACACCTTTAACTATATTTCAACATAATGATCTCCGATATTTAAACATTTGTCGCAGGGTGCGATCGTTTTGAAGAAATCTCTCTAGTAAAAACTGGTGTCTTGCAATGAAAGGAGTTCTTGCACGACCAGCAATGTTATTTTCATTTGTGGATGCGGAAGGGCATTTATTTCGACGTTCATCTTCCACATTCTGCCTTCCTTCGTTTCACATACAGGGTGGGAGCAGGGACTTCCTGTTTTGAACATGTTGGAATGATATTCGTAGGGAACGGAGGGGTTCGGTAGAAGGGGTGGAGTGGTATATTTGTGTTCCTGCCCGTCTCAGTCTCAAATATGTTGTGGTCGAGGCAGCAACGCTCTTTTGCCGTGGAGGAATATTTCTCTAACGGTCTGTAGGAAGTGCAACGTGCCTTTCGTCGTCACTTCAATATTCCTCCACGAGGTCGTGTTCCTGATCCGAAATGTGTATTAATAGATATAAATGCCTTCAGAACAACAGGGAAGGTCTTCAGAGAAAGAAAAGGACCTCCGAAGAGCGTTAGAACCTGAAAATGTGGAACGAGTTCGTGTGTCAATTCGGACTGGTATGTGACAATGATCCAACAATTCTCACCCCCTATCCATGAAAAGGATCTTGACAACGTGTGGTTACAACAAGATGGGGCTACATTCCACATATCCAGGGTTTCTGTGGATGTTTTAAGAACAGTGTGAGTAAAATCAGTGAATTTAGATCATTAATAAATTTCCTTGTGTTCTTGTGAATGTTTTTGGAACATTATGCATATTTACATATTTATGAAAATAAAATGTGCTTTAATGAATTTAATTTTTTTGAGTATATGTGCTTTTATATTTATTTATTTTGCAATATCCTTCAACACAAATTTTTTAACAGGAAAAAAATATTTTATTCCCCTTAGTTTTATGTTGAACGATTTTCACTGTATTTATCTAATAATTAAACCGCAAAATAAAGTAAAAATTCAATATTAAAGCTATATTTTTTGCATTAGATATATGGCCCCATCCAGGAACTATTTCAATTCATGTGTAACTTGTACTATATGTTTTTATTATACTATTGCTTACTTATACTACTACTTTTCAACAAACCATGTTGAAAATACATGCGTAAGATCCCATCACATTAAGGATTAAAATCTTAAGAATTTGATTAGAACCTTGTTAAATGGGTCTTATTCAAAATTTATGCCGTTTAATGGGCGTCTTATCAGAAATATATCGTCTAATTTTCCGGAAATTCTCGTAGTTTGCTAATTTCTTGTTAATACACGCGAAATTAACGACTTTACGTTGTTTGAAAAATTTTGTAACGCAGTGAAAGTTGTAGTTATTGCTGAGATTTAATTAAGAAAGTTTTGAAACGTCTCATAAATCCCGTAAATAGTTTCACATAGGTTCATATTTACAAATAACGGGCAATTAACTGTAAATGCCAACTCGTAAGGGACCCTCATTTGCGAAATTTTTGAAAGTACTTTTCTGCAGCTAGATTAGTGAATATCATGTACAGAAAATGAAGGTTTTGATCTGATTTTATACAGAGCACTTTTAATTAGAATGGTGTTAAGTTATAATGAACATGATATGGTAGGGTCAAAAAGTTCCTGGAAAAAGTTAACTAAAAATTATTAAAGAATAAAACAATATTTTTATCTTATTGTCCCTGAAAGTACTGTCCTCTTGAATCCACACGCTTGTGTGTGTTCCAGTGTTCGTATATCTATTCAAAACATTCCCAAAATCCTTTTTTTTTTGAGAGGTCAGTTACTTCATCGCATTTTGGCTCACTTCTTCCGAATTCTGTAATTTCTTTTTCTGCCATGGAAACACGTAAAATTCCTCTGGTGCTGAAATCGTTCTCGTATTCCTTCTTCAAAATCTCGAGGGCTTGTGGTGATTTCTCAAGTAAAACATAGAATTTGATGTTTGCAAGCTACTCCAATGACGACAGTGAAAAATCCGAGAAATGAAAAATTTGCTTTGTCAAAAACGATCTGCAGCTAACGCCAATAGTACAAGAAATGAATTCCAGATGGCAGTGCATTTTCTTTGTTAGTGTTGCCAACCCCTGAAACAGATATTTTCCTTTTTACGAACACCTGCGTGAATTTAGGGGACTATTCCGGGAACTTTTTGACTCTTAGAACACTAAATATATGATAATCACCTTCACCTGCCATCTCATATATACCGCAAGTATATACTGAAACGAAGAAACAAGCAATTGATTTTTAATCTATACAAAATGTCCCAAAATTATCGTCAAGCGGACACAGGGTGAAAGGGACAGTGACGTAACGTACACTCCTGTATTGTGGGGGTCCAGGGTTTTAAAGGGCCCAAATACTAACTGACGTCAAGTATATATGCACTGTGTAAGTTCCGGCTTGGGGCCAAAATCTGACTTTGCAGGGGGCCCTAATCATCTTCGTTACGCCATTGGAAAGGGGTGTCATGTCAGTCATGGGGAAAAGAAAAAGAATCCATATTATTTGGTTAAATGATGACGAACATGTGTTTTTGAAAATGTGGAAGTTTGATACCCTACCTCACATCATTAGGTGCATCGAACCAAACTTTTCACAACTGTACAAAGGAATTTTCATTATTTTAATCTTGCACAGCCGTATAGATCACGACCACAAATTCAGCTAAAAGCTTTGCTGGTTAAGTTAAAATTTACGCAGTGGGCTTGAGTCAGGGTTTGAGAAAGTTATGTCACCTAATTATGATTCTCCAAAAAATGAAAGATATTGCATATAAATCACGAAGTACGTTTTTCAAAAGATGGTCCATTCTGTTAAAATTCCAAAATGGTACAACACACACACACTGTAAGGGCGTACCCCTTGGGTGCCCTTCTCCTAGATTATCAGCGTGAGCTAGAGGTGTAGGATTAAATGAAGAACCAGACGCTACCATAATCTTAATATTACTTTATTAAGATCTTAAATTAAACCAATAACAGATTATGTAGTAATATGATGTGTGAGAGAATCTACGGTGGCTAAACACACAATATATAATACCGAAATAACGTAACCCAGACCATTATCAATAACTAAGCTCAATTTCAATGTAAACACAGATCCGAATATTAAAATGGTAACTCCTACCTTAATGTCCAACGAAGCAGCAATCTACCAGATCCTAACTGAAGTTGCGGTTCACGGCGTGGAATTGTATCCACCTTGACTAAAGGCTCTCTGTCACGGGTAACCTCTCTTGACTGTCACTTAACTTCTCGAAATACTCTTTACACTTGCAACACGGACTATCATAACACTCCCCAAATACCACACCGCTTACTCTAAACTTCTGTTAGTTAAAAGCTTCCTAATTTGCATTATTCATTCACGTTTTCCTTCTCGGGTTGGTTGGAAAAGAATTGCCATTTCCTCTGGCCCCAAAGAACCCAAAAGGAAATGTAAATGAAAAATCGCGTGAGCCCTTCACTACACAACACACATGTTTATTTTCTGTCCATAACATTCTTAAAAAGCTTTTTTATTTGTAGAACATTTTCATTTCAAAAATACCTTTGTTGACACCCTCCATCACTTCAATAGGCACTGTGTGTGAGACCACACATTTCACAATTTTACAGTGATTTTTTTACTAACGTGATGTAGCATAGCCGGACTATTGATCAAAGTCACAGATCGAGCAAAAGCCATTGCAGGATTTATTAAAATTAACAAAGTTTGACTCTATTTTGGAAACTCTTATGACACTTTTGACTCCATAAGAAGAAACACGTATCATATTACCTTATTAAAATTATTTCAAAAGATTACTCTCAGTTATGAGATTCCAAAAGAGTACATTTACTACTTTTTATCCATAACAAATCATAGCTGTTTTTTATTTATATTTATTTTTATTAGTAGCATTTCGAAATATATATATATATATAATTATATAAAAAAAGATGGAGGGGTGGGAAGCCAGAAATGATGAACATTAAAAATAAAATAATCGAACACATATTGGAAACTTAAAAACATGAATTCTGCAGTAATATATATTTGTTTATGTATAAAGAAAAAATAGCGACGTACAATAGAATCTATCCTTATTTTCACATCATGATAAAGCCTTTTATTATTTGCAAACTGACAGCTTCGCCTACATACTACCTTATATCATTCCCACCTTCGCACTTTCTTTCATTTTCTTCTGCAATTTTTTCTGATCATATAATTGCTCTATACGTGTAAAGATGCTATAATATATCGACCTAGAAAAGCCTAAGCAATTGATTTATATTACACACAGAAAGATTAACAGCCTACTAAATTCCTTTCTGACGTTATTATACTCCCGTGTACCAGTAATTTCTGTTTTCTATTTATTTTGATTTATTTTTACTCCATGTAGTGTTTTTGATGTTTTTTTTTGTGTCTAATAAAAAAAAATGTTGCAAGCGATTTTATAATTGAATAATTCTCGAGTAAAATTGTACTTAATCTTTTTAACACAAAATATGTACCAGTTACTTGGAAGTATTTATTGAATGATATTTCTCCTCACTCTGAAATTTTTTGTTCGTTTGTCGAGAAACTTGTTTTATCGAACTTTTTAAAAAACTAAAAGTAGTATCGTATGTTTCAATTTTATAATAGTAAATGGTTTAGATAAAGTGTTATATACCATCATAAACTTTCACGGAAAATAATTGAAAGTTAGCAGAATGCTAAAAGGAATTTAGAATTATATGATTAATCACACATACAATTTAAAAGTAAATAAAACTCTTTGCTAATATTGATGCTTAAAAAATAAATTTGTTTTAATTTTAATAATTTAATATTATATCTTTCTCTTACCTTTATATATTTTAATCTTTTCTTGAAGACAATATTGGCATAATATACGTGATTTAAAAATTTCAGTAAATATGGTCATTTGCCTTAAAATTTGACCAAGATTACCAGTGTTATGGGATTTCCTTTTTACTCAGAGAATAAAATCCGAAATGATTTTGGAAAAAATTTGTTTGCGTTTGTCATTTTCTGCTTTTTTTTAATGCAGAGTTTTGAAAACATTTGGACAAAATTGTTCCGAATTTATTTTTATCACTACATAAATTCTTCTTCAAACGATAGATTTCCTTTTTTTTTATCAATCAGCTTGTTATTGTCAAATTGGATAAGTAATACTACCGGCAACGTCAGATGATGCAGCATGGACTCAATGTGAGCGTTGAAGAAGTTCACAAAAATATATGATCATGAAAAAAGATGAGCATGACGTAATTCATGAAAATTACCAGGGTGAGGATCTTGCTATCTGATTTGCCAATCCAGATATTCTTCCAGGTGTCTGAAAAGATTCAAATCTATGGAATTTGGAGGCAACGGTATTAAGTGAAAAAAAATTACCATTCTCCTCAAACCATTCATGGATAATTTCAGCCAATGGCTTGTGGTATTGTCATGTTGAAA